>JAOXNZ010000064.1:3697765-3708619 GCA_028566095.1 Kryptolebias brasiliensis | reverse complement strand
GGTGGAGAGAGTTAAGCAAAGGTTGGTGCTAAGATCAAAGCAAACGAGCTATGCTGAGATATTCTGAACTGTAATGTCAGAATTTCTGTAATTGATTGAAACTGATCACTGAATTTAGCTGTAAACAAAGAAAAACGAATATTGGCTGTTTTCTAATGCAATGTTTACAAAAACTGATAAGTTTAAGTTACAATAACCTCCAAACAATCATTATATTATGAAGAAAATATGTTAGAAGCATAAAACTTTAAAATCAAAAAACATTAAGAATAGCAGATTTTGACAGATATTATGGCTTTAAACTGCATGAGATGCTTTGTTTCTGCAGCTAAATCCAGCTCACACCTGAGGATCCTTAGGGTCCTAGTTTGCCTGGCTCACAGAGAGACACTTTGGTCACATGTATGAGGGTTGGATGTAATTGGCTTCTTTCACCTCCGTCTCAAACCATCTGTGTTCTCTGTCCAAAATATGATCACTTTGTACTTCAAGAGTGTCTTTTATCCTTAAAGTATTGAAATGTCTTGAGGAGCAAAGTGTTCATGAGGAAGACAAACTTCAAACGGAGAAGGAAGTCTCAGATTTCAGCTTTCTAAAACCTAAAATACAATTAAGCATTTTCACACCTTCATCCATGTGACCAAAACATCCCTCTGTGAGCCAGGCAAACCAATATTCTAACAATCCTCAGAAGAGAGGAGAGTCAGGTTAATGGGAATTTAGCTGCATATTCAGTCTCACCAGTTCAACAAACTAAACAAAGAAATCTTTATTTTATCCCAGATCAGTCAAATGATTCAGAGAATGGATCTTTAGGGTACTTGGTCCACTTTGTCAATCTTTGTGTCAAGCTCTGCTGAACATATCTCAGGTTTAGAAATGTAAACCCACTCCTTTTTAACAGCTACCAGCAAACATTCAAATACTTGAGCGTTCCGAGACTTTATGGCACAATTTTTATCTGCACACAGACAAAACAACCATTCAGAAGTCGGTTAAAGCATATCTCAATATGGAGCACAAGCAAACAGACATTTTAACACAATCTCTCAAAAACACAGGTCACAGTTACACAAAGTAGTACAGACAATATCTAGCACAGTAGTCCTCATCAGTATTATTGGTTCCCAAAGTTCTGTTTTCAGAAAGAGCCAACACCAAGGACAGTACTGAGCTGGTTCCACAGGGGAAACAACAGACAAAACAAAGTCATGTTAGCATTATTAAAATATGTACAATGATGTAAAAGAAACCACTGCACAGTGAGAGAGTTGTACAGAAATACAGACACACCGATTCCAAAGATCTGAAGGGACTTCTGCTTAGTTTCTGAGGTAAGAGACAGTAAACTGTTCACTTTATTTCAGAGCTTGGAAGGATTCAGCTTTTTAAAACACAAAACAATCAATGGAAACATTTTTTTATTACTGTACGCCAACACATGCGCACTCACACGCACACATTTATTATCTTGTATTTCCACGTGTAGAGTACACCGAACCACAGAAGAACTGTCAGATGGAGGTGTTATGGAGGGTTACTGTGGCTTACATTCACGTTTTCTCTGAACAGTTGACTAGAGGGCGTGGCCTGTACACCACAGGTGAAGGTGGGGTCAGGTGAAAAACTACAGGCAAAAATGGAGGCACATTCCTCTCTTGTGGCAGAGGAGTTAGAGAGGACTTTTTTTTCCTTTTTTCCTCATTTTTCTTTTTTTTTTATGACAGATTCTCACACCTCTTCAGCAAAGAATCTGGAGGCCGGGGATAGTATCCGGTGGTGCAAGGCTTGTCAGGGGAAAACCTGGGGAACTGGTAATCCAGAGGAAGATCTAGGCAGAGGTAAGAAAGATGGAAAAGTTCAGGTGACTGAATGTTGAATGTTTCCTCACTTTCATGAGCAACCAGTTTAATGGAAAAACACTTTGTTCCAGTCAGCAGGCAGTAATCAGCAGCATGTGTTCTGTTCATGTTTGAGGTTTTACCTCCAAAGAGACAAGTTTGGAATGAAATAATAAGAACTTACTGCCTTTAAAGCAGCAACAAAAAAGAAGAGTAAGAACTACATTGGAGGGAAACACAAAGTCCACACTCTTTCAGCTTGAGAGTTTTATGTATCAGGACAATAAATATGATCGGATCTTTACCAGGTTCTAAAATTAGGGATTCTGATACCATGCGCACATATTTGTTCTTGTACTTATAAATGTGTTCAGATACCACAGTAACAATACCACTTTACAGCAGCCTGACATTCATCACTTAGTTGAGCAGTCTGGTGGTAGAGAAGAAGCAATGTCAGCCGTGTGGAGGTAGGAAATGCATCATAAAGTTGTTGCCAATGACCACTACCAGAAGAAGCCATGTAGAGGGATTTCAAATTCAAGGATGGTGACAAAAGTGACTGTAAATTAAGTTCAGCAAAGTTGTCAAGAGGAGGAATGAAATCTAGCACTTTAAACAAAAGTAATTTGATGAAACATCTAAAAAAACCAACATGACTCAGAGTTTAAAGAGTTTGCTAACAGCAACAGGAAATGTCTACAGTCTGTCACTGAGCAGAAGAGGATCCTGAGAATATATGAATCTAAGCTTGAGCTTCATGAAAATATCACCTCTCACCAGTGGGTGCTGCTGGGAAAGACTCATGCTGTCCAGTTCTGTTTGGGGAGTTGACACAAAAAGTAGCAACATTGACTATAACTCAGTCAAAAGTCTTTCTGCCATGGCATTGTGTAAGAAATGTAATGGCATTTATTAGTACTTGTATCTGTACTTAAATATAAGTACTTGTACTCTGTGAATTCCTAATTTAACCTCAAGTGTACAAAAAACACAACAGATTCCATCAGGTCATTATTTATTAAACAAAAACAAAATGTTAAAGCTGTGTGTGGAAAAACTGGTTCAGGCCCTGATCCAGCAGCATGTAGAAAATCCTTTAGCAGCAAGAACTCAGTGGCTTTTTTGTGGGACTCGGTAGTAGAGGAATTTTGTCCCACTCTTCTTTGTAGCATTGCTTCAGTTTATTGAGGTTTACAGACAGTTTCTGCTCAGCTCTCTTCAGGTCCCACCACACATTTCAGTCAGGTTGAGGTTCTGGACTTTGACTGGATCATTGCACACCTTGATTCTTTTCTTTTTGACCCATTCTGTTGTAGATTTGCTGCTGTGTTTGGAATCATTGTCCTTTTGCATTATGACCCACTTTGGTCCAAGTTTCAGCTGTCAGACAGATGTCCTCACATTTGACTCTAGAATCCTTTAGTCTACAGAGGAGTTGAGGGTTGTCTCAATGACTGCAAGGAGCCCAAACCATCAGCCCTCCACCACCGTGCTAACACTTGGTATGAGGTGTTTGTGCTGATATGTTTTGTTAGCTGTTTTGTTTTATAGGTAAACATCTGTCCTTCGGTCTCATTGTTCCAGATGTTTTGTGGTTCATTCAGATGAAACTTGACAAAAATCTAAGTCATTCTGCCATGTTGCTTTTAGAGGGACCCTGCAACCCTTCCAAATAAGTCAGACCTGTTCAATCTTTTTCTAATTGTCCTGCCATGCCCTTTGACCTGCTAACTGAGGCCTGTAGAGTCTGAGATGAAGCTCATCTCTCAGAATTGCACAGTTTGACCTTCGGGGTGAAACATGCCAGAATGTCCACTCCTGGGAAGATTGGCAGCTGTCTTAAATGTTTTCCACTTGTAAAAATGATTTCTCTCTGTAGAACGATGGACACAAAATAGTCTGGAAATAGCCTTCGACCCTTCCCAGGTTGATGACAGTTGTTTCTCTAAGGTCATTGCTGGTGCCTTCCTGTCTTGGCATTGTGTTAGCACACCTGTTTGTTCTAAAGAGGCAAACTGACAAAACTCTTGATTTTATAGGGGTGCTCCCACTAATCAGCTCATCAGTAGATCTGATCAGCAGCTCCTGGTTGATACTGAACCTCTTAAACCCTGCAGAAGCAGAAAGGCTGGATGCAGTTTTACACACAATCCTTTAGCTTACGTTTTGTTAAATAATTATGAGATTGTGCATTAAGTCATGTTAGACTCATGTTAGATCCAAGTAGTTTTTTTCCTTAATTTATTATGCTGAGGAACAGATTATTTTTATTATGTCCTAACATAAAAAGGCTCAGAGTGAAATCAGACATGTTACATTTTAATATGTCTGATAGCTGAATCACTGACATCCATCTGAGCCCAGAAATGATTTAAAATACTGAGTGATGGTCATTCTTCAAACTGACTTGAATTCAGAATGAACCTTGTTGAATTTACCCAAAATGTTGTCAAACATGTTGAATTAATCATAATGTTATTTCTTTATTAAGAAAAGATTCCACATTCCACATACCTGCAATGTGCTCCACACTGGGGATGGCCATGGTGCTGTATGTGTGAATGCAGTGGCAGCACCAGGTCAGTTTCTGGTGCTCCTCATCACCCTCTTCACCTCTCTGCATGTCAACAAAGTAAGAGCCCCACTGGTTGGACACGGCTGAAGGTGACTTCATGCCCTGCTCCTGTGGTGACACATGACATACATAACAAACTATGTACTTCCAGAGTTGAAGTATGTCTCCAAGTGGAGACTTGATTGCAGGAGATGGGATTGGAAGGGACCATTATCAGGTTTTGTAATTGGTGGATTAGACCCAGAATGCAGACTGACACTAAGAGCTTCCGAAGAAATAAGTTATTTATTTATATAACAAAAACAAAAAGGACGACAAGGCAGCAAATCATAATAACATGAGATTACATGGAGACACTATGAGGTAACCAGATCACAGCGTGAGCTGACAATGAACCAGTGAGTAAGGGAACCTAAGGAACAGGTTATACGGACTGAGGCTGATGAGGAATTGGACACAGGTGACTGATTACTAACTAGGAACAGGTGCAGACTGATATGGAAAACTACTGTGGGAGAGTGAGTAATGGCACAAGGAACAATGAGTAAAACTATACAAGAACACATCATGAAGGGAACCAATCTAAACACAAGGATGAAAACAGATAACTCAGAAACACACAGAACCCACAAAGCAAACAGAAGGATCTCATAAAAAGAACATAATCAAAAACCTAAGACAAAAAGATTACCAAAAGAAAAAACTCACAAGGCACAGATCTTAACAAACATGGGTTTTAACTCAGAATGCTGAGGGTTGTTTACAAAACATAAGCGAATGATCATTTCTGAGAAATTCCCCACTTTGTTATACTTATTCATGCAGCTTCTGAACATTTTATTTGCACATAAAAAGATGAACGTCATAACAAGATGTGTTTTTAAAAAAAGAACACAAATTTTAGTTACATTTAAAGATAATTTAGAAGTTTTTACATAACTGCTGATGTGATCTTGGACAGTTGCATAACATAGACATGTTAAAGAAATTTAAAAACAAGAATAAAGACTTAAATAATACTGACAGAGTTGATGGATTTGGTTATATTGCTTTAATTCCGGCCAAGGAGACAAGTCAGTACAGCAGCACAGAGTTGTCTGGAGGGGCAGTCCCTCACAGCTCATTTTTAAGCACAACTAACATTACAACAAGGTTTATTGTTGTTTTCTGAACTTTGTTTCACCCCTCTGAACCCAATTATAAAATTGTTGGATGCAGTCATTGGTACCTTATCTCCTCTTCAGAATGTGAACTTTTTAAGATCCAGAAACTCCTATCTCCTGCAACTGTCTCTATATATAATTATTTTTCATCTTTGAATTTGGTGCATGCTGTGTTTGGTGTAATCGCGGATCGATTACTCCGCCCTGTGATGTCGTTTCAACACTTTTCTACTCGTACCCACAGACTTGAATTTGTGTCCACAGAGAAGGGAAGAGTTTGTAGTCGTAGAAATTAGAGTTGTATTCACAATAGAATTACACACACATCTTTTTGACAGTTATCTCACTCCATAGAAGCGAGGTGTTACGTTTGTTCCAAACATGCTGTTGTCCTTGATGGCCAAAACATTTAGTTTTAGTCTAATCTGACCACAGCTCCTTTTCCCACACGTTTGGAGAGTCTACAATGTCTTTTGGCAAATTCTAAACAGTCTGCTTTATTTTTGTTTTCTTTAATCAATGTCTTTTTCCTGGCTACTCTTCCATGAAACCTAGTCCTGAGCAGCCTATAGTGGCTTTATGGACATTCTATCTCTGAAGAAAAGTTATCTAGCTCAGACTAAACTTTATGGAGTATTGCTCCTTTTTAATGTTCATTTTTGGGCACTCTGTTTTTGTTTGAAGTTACCCAAAGATTTCAGTCTAAAATATGTGACACAGAAATGAACTGAGAAACAGTGCTGTAGTTGACCTTCATTAAAAAAATCTAAATATTTTCCTAACCTCAGCTAAATGCCCCCATCGAATGTGATTATACACAGCAGGAATCATAGGAGTCTGGGTCATGTGTTTCTCCACCTACCATTCACCCAAACAGCCCTGTTTACCAAACTGTTGTTTCAATTATGTTAAAAATGGTCCAGTTGTATTTGTAGACTGTGAAATCTATTCTGCTACTTCACAACAGGGGGTAAAGATCAGTATATTAGTTTCTAACCAGCCATTGGCTAGTAGAGAACACTGCTGGTCAGTGAGAGGCAGAGAGGAGCAGGTCCCTGCTGGTTGTGATGGACATTAGATGGGATTTAGGAGTGGATATATTCTGTTATGACTAAACAATCAATAACTTGTTAAAGTTCATAAATCTGCACACACAAGTTTTTTTGTCTAAGTTGTATAAATTAATATGTGAGCACAGTTTATCTCAAAACATTTTTGCAAATCGGTTTATGGCTAATCAAGTTGGTGAGCGACTAATAAAAATTGGCAGCAATTAGTCACGATCACTGAAAAAGTATGAATCTGGGAGAGAACCCTGATTATAACTCTAGAGAATCCTTAGAAGTGTTTGATCTAAAAGTATTTATTACGTTCTGAGAAGATAAATGTTTGTGACTGTTGCATGAGAACAAACTAACAGCAAAGAAAGGTTTGAGCTGATAAAGTTTCCACTAGAACAATGCCAGACAATGTATACGATTTCACCTGGATGATGTAGTGCTATATGTGTTGATAGAGGAACATCTAATTCTGCTCACCAAAGGCTAACTTTCCCTCCTTTGCTTTACTGTAGGTTTAAGTCAAAGTTAATTTTGATTATCAGTTTATTTGGTAACTTGATTAAAAATTACAGGGAGTTACAGAAACTGGGAGAAGATTGTAGCCACTGATTCTGATCTTCTGCATTCACAAGGAGAGTGGGAACCTGACAACTTTGACATCCTTGAAGCTCTTTGGGTGACTTTTCTGGACAGCTTAACCATAGCTAAACAACCATAACCCTCTGAACTAAACTAGCTGATGAAGAGCCTCTATATTTACCACATAGTATTGATTTAATCTTAGCAAGCTGCCTTTTTAAAAATCAGGAAAATTGAAATTATTCCAATGTAGCTGCCCTCTGATTTATTAATTCATTATTCATTAATTTGGTAAATTACACTATGCCCCCAATTTTTCAAAACAAGCCACTGGAGATCAACATGCTGTACATAAAAATTGAAAGTTCTCCTAGGCTGCAGCTGCAGCAGTACATAAATGTTCTAGACAGACAAATGGAAGAAGCTGAATGTCAGGGTAAAATAAAGACTTCAGATGTTACTTTAGGAATGAGGGATGTTTCTGTGTTTTTTATCATCTGTCTGAGGTGAAAGAAAGTGTAGCATGCAAATACTCTTATTATCCTGCTTCTGTCTATCGCTTGACTCTTGCCAAATTAAGGCAATGTCGACAGAAATGTTGGCACAGAGCTTCTTGTTATGTCAAAGGATGAAGTGCTCTTTCTCTGATCACAGCATACTGATTTATGCTAATGTGTACAGCATGAAAACCTTGTTAGTTATGAAAAAATGCCCAAGATGTTTGAGATTCTCGTTCACATTTGTTTTCTGTGTCAAGGGGGCTGCTCTTGTTCGTTAATAGGGCATTATGTGAGTCTTACACATGCAATGTGCATGACAAGGAGAGACAGATTAGGTCAGGAAAGATCAAAGTTAAGTATTGATAACGCCAGCTGCAAGTATATTATTTCACTGAAGTAATGACAGTGAACATAAGAAATCAAGGTCCTTAACTGGTTTAGTTGCATTGTACAAGAGTGCAGCTCAATCAAAATACAATTTTAAGAGCTTAATTACTGCAGGTCATTAAAATTGCATCACATGTAAATACACAAGTGGAGTCATGAACAACTTTGTTAAGAAACCTTTCCTCTTACTTGTCCTGTTTGTTGTGGCATGAATATGTCAAGATGCTTGCAACATGTTCACCACAAAAAAATTAAAAATTCTCCCAGCCAGGGGTGCAACTACCAACTTTTTGAGGGGTATGCAGACACATTACGGGGATCAGAACATTTCTGTGTGCCATTCTCAACCATGTACTGCCTCAATGAGTCCCCCGTTTCGTGTGGTGAAGGCTATTCGGCCTTGCCCCAGCCCTCTCCTCTGCACCTCTCTGTTCCTCTCCCTCTTCATCATCAGCTGCATCTCTCTGTTCCACATTCTCCTCTGTGGTGATTGACTTTCCATTTCTGCCTGCACTAATTTTACACAGTGGTGGTCAGCAGAAATTCAAACCATACCTGGCATCTAGGTTTTTGTGGCCTCACTAGTTTAGTTATTCCTACCTGATGTCAACACTGCTCTCCTCTATAGCAGCTGCCATCACTGATCTCACTGATCTCATTTCTGTCTCCTTCATCCCTTGCCTGTGTTCTTCTCTAAGTCATATAGTCAAACAAGTATTATTTAATAGCTTTAAATAAATTACACATCTTGCTATTTCACTTTTTCAATCTAAATAATATTTAAAAATTAATCACTTGCACTTGGTATTAAGGGGCTGTTCCTACACTTCCAGCTAATATTAGACCAATTTGTCTCCTTACCCCATCTGTCCTGATTCTTTGTCTCCATCCTCACAGCTGAATGACAGGAACTTTGTGTTAAGGAGGTTTAAAAATTACAGCAGTCAAACCACATATAAAAAACATGAAATTTTAAATGATATCTTTGTTGGATATCAGTTACTGATTGGACGCTGCATCTGATCAGATCCCAGCAGCTCTGTAGAGTTATATCCCAGTGAAGACATTTAAACTCCCAACTTTTATAATTTATCTGCTTTATGATTCATCATCAAGTTAAATAAATGCTTACTGTCTGAACAACAAAATAACCACAAACAACTTCCTTTATTTTTTTTGTCATGATCTGTTATATTGTAAATACTGATCAGTACACAGTTGTAACTTCTCATTTTACTAGTAACTTGCAGCTTTAGCTAACCTGAGTATTTACCAGCCTCCTCTTGATGCTCTGACAGAACTTACCTGCTGTCTTTCAACCACTTTGAAAAGCTTTTTTTCATCCCTACGACATTTTTATCCTTCTCCCTCTTCAGTTTTCTTTTCTGCCTCTCCATCTTTAGCTTCCTGTCATCAGATGACAACAAGATTTAAATGAAAACAATCCCGCTCCAGCGCGTGGTCAAGGGAAGCGTGCACTGGAGCGCCTATAGTGTATGAGGGGGGGGAGTCAAGAGGGAAGGTGAAGGAGCAGAGGGGCGCCTAATCAGTGATATGCCTCTATTTATCATATATCATATAATTTACTCATGCATAAACAGCTGTTAAATATTTTTTCCGTCATCGCTTTGGCGCCCCCTCTAGCCCCTATGCTTCATATAGTTCATACCCACTTTTTGCGCCACTGACTACACTCGTTTGCTGCTGCTATAACTTCTTCTCCTTCTTGTTAGGAGTAGAAGCTGCTCATGCTGCCGGCCGGCATCCAACTTAAAGAAACATTGTTGCCACCTACCGGCCTGGAGTGTGAAACAGTAGATTAGCGGGAAAAAAAAAAAAATGGTGATTGAGTGGCGGCTACCGGCTGTCCTGTGATTCTCCAGAACTCACAGATGGCATAATATTTAAAAAATGTCAAATAACCAAAATTATTTATCAATCTTACTTGTGAAAGGTAATCCCACGTGATATAAAATACGGCCATAGCTGCTCACTCTGCGGTTACTCCTGTTAGCTCTTAGAGAGAGGAGAAGTCCATCCAATATGGCGGCGATGCCAGATGCGGTCCAACACAAAATGAGCGTCTACTTATTTATGTATGTGCAATATCGATCGATCAGGACCAGATAAGCCAGTCAGACCTATCATCCATGGAGACTTACGTATTGTTTTGAGGTTCAAACCGCTGTTAAACATGTCCTCGATCAAAATAGTGCATGGTTCTAGCGCCGCCATAGTAGCCACTACCTTACCTGAACTGCCGCATATAGCCATTTCCGGGTCACCTAAACCCGACCAATTAAATATTAAAATCAAATTCTGTCCTGGTGCCCATTTTTCCATTTCATGTTTTCAATCTGAGCCTAAAAGTGAAATATGAAAAATCAGGCATTTTTTCGTTTTTGGTGTTATAATAAAAATAAAATAACCAGTCAGTTTTTCATTATTTGATTTTTGATTGAAAATGGAAAGAACGAATGATACACAGATTCTGGCGGATATTTAGAGAACACAGACTTGCTGTCTGTCATGTTAGTCAAATCAAAGCTATTGATCGCAGCCTGTATGGGCAAAATACTTATCTTTAAATTGTAACATGGAGCAGAAAGCTGAGGTTGTTTCTCCCTACATCCAGTGGACGGTACAGGAAGAGCAGGTGCTACAAAAACAAACGCACCCTAGAGGAGTCTCCCACTGCCCACTATAACACTTTCATTCTATTGGCTGGGACGGTTGCCAGGCGAC
>JAOXNZ010000064.1:3570857-3582740 GCA_028566095.1 Kryptolebias brasiliensis | reverse complement strand
TCTGTCTGTCTGTCTGTCTGTCTGTCTGTCATCATTTTTCTGAAAGGCCTGGAGTGTCATGAACGGGCGTGACTGACCATTAACTTGAATGTCATTGGCATTTAAGAAGAATTTCAAGAAAAATAAGATTTCCAAAAATTGCTCATCTGGGTATTTCGGTTATAAATTATCGCCTTAATATATGTTAGTGTAACAGTCGTGCTGAGGTTTGTAAAGTCTACAGCAGCAAACTGTTCCTTTTAGAGAGAAGAGACTTTCTTCTGCAACTCTTCCAAACAAGCCATACTTTTTCATTCTTTTTTTTATTGTCCTGTTGTGACCTTTAACCTGCTAACTGGGGCACACAGAGACTAAGATGGAGCTCTTGGGGTTTATATCTGATGGTTTTGACTTTTCTGTCACATTTTCAAAAGCTCAGACCAATCAAGGATCTGTGGGATGTTTTGGACAAATAAGTCTAAGGTCACAACTTCCAGGAGTAAAGAGTCTGCTGCTAACAGTGTGGTTCCAGATCCAGCAAATCTTATGAGGTCTAGAGGAGTCCATGTTTTTACAGGTCAGGGTTTGTTCAACAGGGAACAGGAGACCTGCTCTTATTGGGTGATCCTAATGTAGATGTGCATGATTTTAATGAGCATACCATCAGCCGTGAGCTCAGTCTCTGAATCTCCTCCTTCTGTAGCTTGAGCAGCTGGAGGGGGGCCAGAAAAAAAACCAAACACATTAATATCTTTGGACCTGGTTTTTGGATGTGTTGTTTTTATTTAATTGCATGTGTTGTGAATGCTAACCCTGCTGCTAAGATCCTGCTGCTGCAGGAGTGCAGAGTTTTCCACCTCGAGTCGCTTCATGTCCTGCATGGGCCACCTCACCCCATCATCCAGACACTGCTCCACCTTCTCCTGTAGACTTTACCAAAACACGGCAAAGAGAAAAACATACTCAGGACTGGAGTTGAACAGAAGTTCAGTAACACTGGATTCTGGATGTGTTAAAACAGAAATCACTTTGGTTAGATTAAAAGCTCTGTTAAAAGTTTATAAGTAAAGCAGATAAGCTGAAACTGTAAAGTTACATCTGGGTGTGAAGAATGAACTTTCTTAATGGCATTTGTGAAGTAAGTCTTGGATATTAGGGGCTTTAGACTTTTAGACTTTTAATTTTTAAGAGTCTCTAAGAACTTTATTTTGAGACACAAAGTCTCTAAGAACTTTTATTTTGAAACTCTAGGGGTTTCATGCACAAAAAAGTGCCGTACGTAACTTTCCACACAAAACTCCAGATATATCAATAATGAACTGTCTGTGGAAACGTGAACAGCCCCGCACCAACTTCATAGCTGGCGTATGCATGTTTCTACAGCTTTTGGTCCTTTGGCAACACTCAGAGGGACTTCTGGGAAACTGCTAATGATGTGAAAACAATTATTGGACACACCAGAAAGAAGTGATAAACAAATAATACATCCATGTGTCTGTCTGAGTGGTTATTAAAGCAAGTGCAAAGTGGTGCAGAAAATACCTTTAACAACAATGGCTTTAGTTTTATTAGAGGATCCATCCAGTTTCTTTACCCGATTTTTCCTTTGCGGGTCGTGGGGAGCTGGTGCCTATCTCCAGCAGTCACTGTGTGAGAGGCGGTGCACACTCTGGACAGGTTGCATCCCATCACAGGGACAGACAAGACAAACAACCAGTCATGGTCTCACTCACACCTAAGGACAATTGAGAATTCCCAATTAACCTAACATGTATGTTTTTGTTCTGTGGGAGGAAACCACGGACCAAACTCACATTAAATCTCAAATAGAGTTAATGAGTTTCTCTTTGCCACTCTCCATTTGCCGTTCATTCTCTCACTCACACCTAGAGACAATTTAAGCTGGATTTATCTTCCGTAAGGAGGGATCTGCTCTCGCTGACATAGCAGAGAAATGTTTTTTTTTTCTGCAAGGACATTTTTTACTCCAAGACAAACCCCACTGCCAATCTCCAGGAAGCTACTCCCCTCGCAGCACGCCATTGTGGGACACCGACAGATAAACAGCAACCGCATAGAGTGGAAATCAGTTTGATTTGTGTTGTTACAACACTATGACAATCACAGAGATGGAAATTTTTCAGCTGAAGGTGGAGGAGAAGAACAGCATCTTATTTTAGGATGTCGGTCGTTGTTTTGATGACTGTTGAGTCCCACCATCATTCAGCAGCACCCACACACAGCATGCTGGCTTCTGCCCAGGAGAGATTAGCAGTCAGACTGCGAATACTGGATCCCAGAAGCTAATGTTAGCTCACAGCAGCTAGCACTCTCAGTGTGACCACAGCCACACTGGTTCCTGAGCAGCTCACAGAACAGCAAGGCCGCATCAAGCACCCCCACTTCACATTTATGGCTAATCATAGTTGAGGTAAACCCCCAGGGGAATAAAGTTCTGCTCAGACCTTGTGTTGAGAATGGGTTCTTCAAGCTTCTAGGAGAACAAAATAACAAATTTTCGTCTCGCAATTTTGTCAGAGAAAACAGATTTCGTCACTTCTCATGGAAGATAAATCCAGCTTAAAGTTACCACTTTAAGTAAAATTACCAGTTTTCTCCAGTACCTGGAGAAAATCCACTGATGTAATTGGTGCTATCGACCGTACATTGCTGTAAATGCTCTATTGCAGGATGAATATGTTTATGTTAACAGGAAGCATTTTCATTTGACCAATATACAAATTTCATATTATCTACAAATGCAACTAACCAACAATCTAATAAACAGCTGATTGGGAACAGACTACAATGTAATCCAAGAAAAGAATGTTATACATTTATTACAGACAAAAAGATCTGAATACACAAGAGTTATAAAGTATTGTACAGATGTTTACTGAGACAAAGTTTATCTCAGTAATCAGACCAAAACAGAAGAACTCCAAGAAGATAGAAATGAGTGATGTATTTACTTGCGTACAGATTCTTTCAGCTCCTTCTCCTTTTTGGCTTGCAGCTCGATCATGTTATCTTTCTCCTGAAGCAGAGCACACCTTTCCTCAATGTTTTTCTTTAACTGGAACACTGTTTTCTTCAAATTCTTGGCTTTAAGCTGGAACTCCTCCTGCTGAGTAGACAAATCAAACCAACTGAGACAAATACAGATGGACTTGACACAAGCTTGGACACCTTATTACTGTTTTTATGCTGTAAGGGGCAATGTTTCACAAAGGACTAGAAAAAAAACAAGAATCAAGATTTAATATAGAAAACAAAAAGCTGACGAGGCAGCAAACTATTTACAAAAGGAAATTAATTACAAAAACCAAACGGATGACATGGAAGCAAAATCATAAATACTAAGAACTAAAATCACGAGGAGCACAGAGAAAACAGGCAGGAAGTGTTCTGATTCTGGCCCGTCTGCTTGCTGTGTTTTTTCCTCTGCCCTCTTTGTCAGCAATCAGCTCATCTGCTCCACCTGTTCGTTGCTGCTCTGCAACCCAATCAGCATCATGCCACTCACCTGTTCTCCAGTGCTTATATTCATCTCTCTGGCAGGCAGACGGTGCCAGATTTTTGAAAGCCTCACAGTGAGTAAATATCCAGCGTTTTCTTCTTTGCCTGTCCTCGATCACGACCAAGTTTTTTGCCTTAAGGATTTCCCTGTCTTGCCCTGCCCACGTTGGATATTCCACTGAGCTCTGCCACCTGGTCTCGACCCTGTTTCTGCCTCTCGACTTCTGCCTCCTGCCTCGCCCCTGGATTTGTCTGCCGGATTCTGACTCCACGTGTTCGACCCTGTTTCTTTACCTTGACCCCTGATCTTCGCCTAGTCCTTTGGTCACTACCTCTCTCTGACTTCCTGGTTTACGGCCCAGCGTGTCCTGGACGACCCCTTTGTCGACCACTCGGATTCTGTCATGGAGTGCACCGCACAGAAGAGGAACCTATCCTTTGTCCCCTGTTCCACACAGACTCTGAGAAGGTTAGTGGCTTTTTGCATCTTCGTCATAGCTCTTCCAGCCATTAATCAGGTTCTCTGTTCTCAGCGGTTCCTGATCCAGGTCGGCAATTTCCAGTAGTCTGATCCTGAATAAATCTTTTAAAATCACACTGTCTCTGGCTGAAATTCTGGGACCTCTGTCCCAAACGTTACAGGAAGATAACCAGATAAGCTAACAGGATGACCAATTTAAGAAGAGCAACCCAAGAGTGTAAGAACAAGGGAGTAGTGAGGTAGGTGGCAACTGCACACCAACCTGACCAGAACCAACACTATCTTCCAGCAAAAACTAAATATAAAACCTCTTGGATGCAGCCAGACTCCAAACACTGGCACCTGGTTGATTATGTCATAATACCTTGCACCATGTGGGGTACAGAATATTCATTAGACCAACCTATGATCCTGTCCAAAGACCACATGAAAGTGCCCCCACTCCTCCCCCTCCTCAAGGAAACACGGGCTCATTGGGAGGTGGCTAGATTGTTGATGTTGATTGTAAAAACGTTACACGTGCACACAGCAACACTGATCGCAATCGCTGTTTAGAAGAGACTACAAAAAACAATGACTACGCTGAAGTTTCCATGCCAGGTCACTAGCTGGCGCTGTGAGTTTTTTATTTCAACGACTTGCACATGTGCGCAAATACTTCAGTCTCGAGCATGACAATAGTTACAGGCCCGTTCAGTATTTGTAGAATGTAAGATATGTATCTTTGCTGACCCAAGAGATGGTGTAACACATACTGTATATGTTCCGTGTCAGAAGCTCTGATAAATTGAAATGAGTGAACAGAACTCTGCTATCCACCTGCTATGTTGTTCATTTACTCTTGCAAGCACAGAAAAACTATTGACTGCAGCCGTCCGTAGTGCACATGCGCAATTTCACACCAATGCTGGGCGCTTCTAAAAACTTCCACTCTGAGACCTTGATTCAAAAAGTTTTAGTGCCAGAAAAAATGATCGCTGTTGTCATGTACACAAACGGCCAAAACGTAACAGAATGTTTCAGTTTTACTTAAAAACCGCATTGTGTAAACAGGACCTGAAATAGATTCTACTGTATAACATTTGCTTGTGTGTGTAATTTATCACTTTAGTACAGCTATGTTTTCATTTATGAAGTATCTTTGGCTTGCATACACAATGGACAAGACAGATAAAAACTGAAAAGAGTCTGCTTCTAATCCTGTGTGCACAGGGATCAGGCAGGGGTGTGTACTAGCACCAGTGTACTCAACATTTTTCCCATATGCATCACTTAGCTTCTCCATAGGGACACTGAGGAAAACAGTGGGGTGATCATAACCTACAGACTAGATGGCAACCTCTTCAACATCAGGAGGCTACAGGTAACCACCAAACTACACAGAGTGAGGATCCTTGAACTGCAGTATGTGGATGACCGTTCCTGCGTCTCACACTCCACACAACCTCCAGTCTGTTACTAGTTCCATCATTCAGATTCCTTGGGTGTATTCTCTTTGAAAACAAAGGCATTCATATTGATATCCAGAACCAAATCCATCAAGCATTTGCTACCTTTGGGAGTTTGAGACACAAGTCTTTTAGAATAAGAACTTGCATCTTCACACAAAAGTCTGCCTCTTCCTAGCTGTCTGCCTTATCACCGTCTTCTACACTATAAGGCCTGGGTAATATATAGCCAGCACATCAAGGCTCTGGAATGTTTCCATATACGACTTCCTGCTGTTGCCCGAAACACCAGGTGAGAGCTGTTCTTAGATGAGACCAAGCTATCTGCATTGGGCAGCTTTAGCTCAGTGGTAGGGAGGTTGTCATCTTATTGGAGGGGTGGTATGATCTCCAGCCCCCGTAGCAAGATTATCGGTGTGCGAGTGAAATATAAAAGATATATATATTGTGTAAAGTATAAAATAGAAAGCTCTGTAAATGGGTAAATGAGAAACATTGTAAAGAGTTTTGCAAAAACTAGAGAGGTTAAAAAAGCACTATATAAAAGGGAACTATTTACCACCTTCCTCTACAGAAAACAAAGAAGGCTCAGGAGGAGAAACAAGCCTGGGGTTGTCGGTAACAGGATGGGACTAGCCAACCATCAGAAAACTCATCATTTACAGACAGAAGTGGACATTACTATCAGATTTGATGGAGTAAGTGCTCAGGTTTGTGTACCTGTTTGGACTGAACCTGTACTTCATCCAATGATGGCAGATCACAGAGATAAGTCTCCAGCGTCTCTATCCGCTGCTGTTTATCTTGGTTCTCTTCACTCTCTCTCTGACACTTCTTTTTCAGACTGGTGAGGTAACGATCCCTGGTCTTTATCTGATCACATAAAGAAAAACAAAGGACATGGGGTCAGATGTTCTCACCAGATGTAATGGTACATAATCTCCCTTGTACCTTTTCCTCCAGTTTCTTCATGTCCTCTGTGTATCTTTGGGTAATTCCCTTGAAGAACTTGTTCAGATAGAGAACTTCCAGTTCAGCCACAGCTAATTTCCTCCCCAGCTCTTCATCACAGCACACTCTGTCAGACGGCAGTTTGCGCGGAGTTCTTACTGATGACTCCTAAAGAAAGCCATGCCAGTTTTAATAACATAATACTTGCATTTGAATGCTCCTTTATACCTTTAATGTTACCTGAACATTAAGCATTAGAGGGTCATCAAACACGCCTTTGTGGTTCTGCAGAACCTGCTGAGTTCTGAGCTCATTCTCTCTGATCCGAGTGTGAAGCTGCAAGATCTGAAGCTTCTGTCTAAAACACAAGATCATGGAGTGTTTAATGACTTTCATCTTACATCAGGTAGAACAGACATTCAGACCTACAGAAGAACCAAAACTTGAGATAAATAGGAAAGAAATACATGATCATCAGGGTTTGGAATACAATATTTCATCATATGTTCTATAAAAACAGGAAACAAAGACACAAAAATTATAAAATAAAACCTGAACAAGAAGAAACGGTGGGATAGATCCAAGATCAAACAAAAAAGAACCTAATTCAACTTAAACAACAATAAAACTAGTAATGATTGGTGGTAATAAAGGAGTACCTGTTGATCTCCAGTTCTCTCTGCCTCAGCAAACCTTCTTTAACCTTCAGCAGAACATCAAAAGGAAGAGAGGACCCCATCATCATCGCTGTTGTTGTCTGCTAGCACACCAACACATAGTTTCACTTCTTCACATTCACAAATACTCATAATGTGATCACATCAGCAGCACACATTCAACACAATTACAAGAAATATGTCAATCATCTGGAATAATCTCATTTTATTGCTTATACAGTCATGGGAAAAGGAAAGTCCACCCTCGTTCAGTTCTAAGGTTTAATGCAGCAGGACTTAAAAAAAATTAAAGGCCAAGCATCCAAGCATTCCTTGAACAAATGCATAGTACCCATCACCTTTCATGCCAGACTTTTAGACTAAGATTATCTTATGATGTTGTAGTTGTTTAGGTCAAACTTTGAAAATAATGTGCGATCTCATGTAATATTGTGAGATCTCGTGTGACCCATTAGCTTAATTATTACTACTGTTTATTCCGTTTTAACAATTGTGGTGAAAATATGCCATAAGCGATCATTTTTAACTGTAAATTGATATCTGGAGATTATCTGAGGATCCCACTTGATGTTTTGTGACCTACATTGGAATCCTAACCCTAACTTTGGAAACCACCAGCTTAGAACTTATCTACTTCCTGTAAAAAGCTCAGTAAAGTTTGTCTGTTAGGGAATGCTAAAAATGCAATAATCATTTCCTGGTACACTAACCTTCAAACCCCTGGTACTCTAAACTGGTAGAAGCTTGGGGGCACAAATAGGTCTCAAGATTATGCCTGGGGGTTTGCCAGGTCCTCAGGGCATTGGGGCAACATAAATCAAGGGGCCTGGACCCCTATCAAAGCTGCTTATGGTTCTAATTTCTGTTTTCACCATTATGATGTTGTGTTCTCCTCACCTGGTGAAGCCCTGGTTCCTGATGCCAGGATGAAAACCCATCTACACCACATCCTTCTGTTCTGGTGACCTCACCATGTCCAGGTTCCACGTTGGACCTGTGCTTCATCTGCTCAGTCAGCCACATCTGGGTCCGAACAGCTGCTTGGATTGGGGAATCCCTGTCAAAGTTCTGTCCCAGAGCAGAGTCCAAGCTGATGCCACAAACCTGACGACCTATTAGAGAAGGTTCTGTGCTATGGTTCAGGTCTAAACTGTTTTGCTTAGCTGGTGAAGAATGAGCTGAGGATCTACAACTGTGGCTGAACTGATAACCAGGACTGGAACCTGATGATTTCTGCAGAAAACTACTGCAGGTCATGGAAGAAGACGAAGGTAAATAAAGGTCCATGTTTGAACTCTGGTTCTTCTTTCTGGAACTGTACAGTAAACCTCGATCCAGGGAGCCTTGTGCACCTGGGCTGTAGTTACTGATGGAAGTCCAGTTGGAGCTCTTATCACTTCCTGATGACAACTTGGTGAAAGAGGAGGACCTTCGGATGGGCTGATGCTTCTTTATGTCCAGACTGCTCTGTGCCCCTATAGAAGTAGGTGCAATATTCAGTTGACAGAACCTGCTCCAGTGACCTGAGCTGTGGGATGAAGCAGGGGTTCTGAGACATGTTCCATGAGAGGACAATGGAGACGGCTTAACAAGGCCAATGGGAATGCCACCATCATCATCTTCATCATCATCCTGGCTCAAGTGATGGTGCAGAGACGCAGTTAGAAGATGTCGACGAGTTGTGCTGGAACTACAATCATCTGTCGGAAGATAAACATAAAATATTTAAACAGAGGATGAACTAAAAACAAAACCATTAATGTGCAGGGTTTTTGTTATTACAGATGTGTTCTACATTTTTTATCTGTTTTTGATCTATTTCTTTTGCTGCTGTAGCAAAACAACAAAAAGAGCAATCCTGTTGTATTTTACTCTATTTTGTTCTTTTTTATTCTTTTCTAAAATGCTTTTTTCAGAATCAGTAGCACGACAAGTAGAGTTTATAGCAGTGGATCTACAGACCTCAAACACTCAACACATTCCTATTATTGGCTGTTACAGACCTCCAGAGAGTAAGATTTCTAAAGATAAGCCGCAAATTCTTATTAGTGAGATATGAAGCATTTTTCAGAACAATCTTGTATTTGTTTTTACAGCCTATTGCAGGACCACGGCGAGGATGACTACAGCTGAGAGAGGTACCAGTGGGTTGAATCCTGCAGGATATAGCAGGCCAGCTCCAGCTACGGTGGCTACAGGAACCGGGGCTACACCTACTAGCAGCGGTATGTACAGCAAAACACCAGACAAAGAACAAGCCAGCCAGAGTATAGCCCACAAATAATGACCCAGACTTTGCTATTAAGGTCAAAATATTGCATAGACTGATCAAGACGGTACACATGGCAATTTGTCTGTGGGAGAGCCCCCTGCGTTACAGAGGCTCCAGCAGAACTTGGCCACGGTGATCAAGCCAGCTAACCCCAATGACCAAACTATGACTTTAATAAAGGGGAAACACTCAAAACTGGACCCAGACCACTATACTCGTTCTAAAAGAACATTATACAGAAGACATTGATAGAGAACTGCACAATCTGACCAGGTTTCTTGCAGAAAACATGCTGGCTCCCTTTGATGTGGCAGCAAAGTGAACAAAAAGGAACCTGGGCAGATGCCTACTACCAGAAACCCTGACCAAGGTGCAAGCAGTTCTGGTTGCCAGACCCTCAGCCGCTGGCCCCCCACAGCGGGTGAGACTGGAGGGAGGACAAGATCTTCCTCTGCTTCCTCCTCCTCATCTGAAACAGCATCAGAAGCAACAACCCCTCCACCACAGCAGAGGCTGCACACAGCGCTCCCCAACCCCACAGGTGTGGACAGCCAGATCCACACCACACCAGACCACACCCAGCCTGAGCTGGGAACCACACCTGTGATGACCACGACCAGCACCATGACCGACCCACCGGCAGGAGACTGGTTTCCAATGGTGGAGGAGACCAAAGGCGAGGAGGATGAGATCATCCCACCAACTCCACAGGAGCTCCTCCACACACCAGCTACCATCCACTCACAGCAGCCCCCCCAACAGGGGGGCCACAGGTGAGCCCTGACCACCACACACACCGCAGCTCCACGCCCAGCCTGCAGTGAAATGCAACGCTGAGAAGCAGATCTCCCCCATCAGACGCAGACTGAGGACCAACGTCCAGACCAGACACACTTCTCCTCCTGTCTCAATGGCACCATCTGCTGCCACTACAGTCGAAGAGCCAGGCCCAGAATCAGCACCACCACTTTGGAAGAAATTTCCTGCCATATGTCGAGAGCACACATTTTCAATTTGAAAGGAATTCATCTCTTTGTTCTCAAAACTTGTAATGCTTGCACTTCAAACTTCTGTTCTCTTTAAAATATTCTCTGTGCTCTTTCAGATTTTCTGCAAAACCTTCTCTCTGCACGGATCAAATCTCTGCTCTCAAACCTCTCTGCTCGCTTGCAAATTCTTTTCTGCTCTCTCGCGGAACAAGACTTACCGTTGCCTGGTAACCGTCCCAGCCAATAGAATGAAAGTGTTATAGTGGGCGGTGAGAGACTCCTCCAGGGTGTGTTTGTTTTCTTCTAGTTTTTTGGGGTGCCTGCTCTTCCTGTGCCACCCACTGGATGTAGGGGAAACAACCTCAGCTTTCTGCTCCGTGTTACAATTTAAAGATAAGGATTTTGTCCATAGAGGTTGCGATCAATAGCTTTGATTTGACTTACAGGACAGACAGCAAGTCTGTTAACCCCTTGTTGTTCTTAAGGTCAGAGGTCATCAGGAATTGTTTCAGCACAAAAAATTGATTCAAAATAAAATCAATAAAAGTGTGTACTTGACCCAAGAGAGAGGCAGTCCCAAGTCAAAAAATTGTGTGTATCTGATCACGTCAGCAGTGTGGCTCCCAATATGTGGGAGAAACTGGCAACACCCTGCTGGTCAGAGTCACACAGCACAGATACAATGCTCTGAGAGGGAACAAGATGCACACTTCTCTGGTTCAACATTTTATTGCACACGGCTGGGAGTCACTGAAGGCCACAGTGCTGCAGTGCCACCCGAGGTGGTCCACAGCTCAGAGGAGGAGGGCTGAAAGGGACTGGATCAGCAGACTAAACACAGTGGTACCTGGAGGGCTTAATGAAAGGTGAAGGTTGGTTTTCTTGTCTAATTTGTTTTATTTAGTGGGTCTTTGGAACCACCGACCCTGACATCCAGACCTAACACTCACCTTGATCCTTGATCCTAAACCTAACCCTGACCTTCAACCCTAAACCTAACCTTTGACCACTAGCCCTCAACCTAACCCTCAACCTCTGGTCCTAAATCTAATCCTAACCCCTGACCCCCACCCCGACCTTCATCCTAACTTTAGCCCTAGTTAGGCCCTAGCCCTAGAGGGAGGACACAGTA
Organism: Kryptolebias brasiliensis; assembly: GCA_028566095.1. Classification (NCBI taxonomy): domain Eukaryota; kingdom Metazoa; phylum Chordata; class Actinopteri; order Cyprinodontiformes; family Rivulidae; genus Kryptolebias; species Kryptolebias brasiliensis. Next base: position 3,571,292 of record JAOXNZ010000064.1, on the reverse strand, counting down.
CACCAGAGAGACCTGAGTGTGGGAGTGTGGGGGCCAGCACTGTGATGAACAGTGCACAAAGTTTCAACTTTTCAACTCCACCTCTCTCAAATTAACTTAAGGGGTACCTCAAGGATTGGTTTGGAGTCCATTACGTTTTATTATTTATACGAACTGTTTGAATTATAATGTTTCACAGGCAACGTTTCATTTTTACTTTGACGACACTGTCATTTATTGTGCTGCGCCATGTGTTGATGAATCCTATTTTAATGAAGGCATTTAATGGTTTATTTTATTTAAAGGTTATTAGTTATTGTTGGTAATAAAGTTGTTTTATTAAGTGTTTTATCTGACATGAATATATATTTTTTGGTCAGGTAAAGATGCACCCTACTTTTAGGAAAATATTTTGTTTCATATTAATATGTTTACTGTTATTGTTGTATGGTTTGT
>JAOXNZ010000064.1:3332316-3342643 GCA_028566095.1 Kryptolebias brasiliensis | reverse complement strand
TAGCAGCGAGGAAATTTCATAACTGGACTTACTGCACAGGTAGCATCCTGTCATGGTAGCACGCTGGAATTCACTGAACTTTTGGCAATATAGTGCATGTCCCACATAAACCCCTGAGTGTTACTCTGTCAGACTCAGAGAGTTAGAGGTGTTTGGTGTTTTGTAGGTTTAAGGTGGAACTGCTCCACATCACCATCACCACCATCATTTCATTTCTCACAATCAGGACAGGTCACACTGCCGCGCTACAGGGTACACTGATGATATTTATACTTCAAACATTTTGGCCTGGTTTCATTCTCCTGAATTATTCTAGTTTACCGGTTTTGAGCCACAGCACAGAAAGCAGAAGATAAATACAAAAATAGTTATTTTTGTTTAAAGCCAATAATGGGTTTGATTGCTGCACTCTAGATGTGGGTTTTTTTTGTTGTTTTTTTACAGCTGTTATATTTCTTGTATTGACAAAATGGAAAAATACTGACATAAGGATGAAAAAAAACCCAGTTTCTAAAAAAACCAGTGGAGTATTTTACTAGCAGATGTAAATCCAAGTTATGGAGGATAAACACTCAGGTGTGTATGTGTTCTAATGTATGTGCATGTTTTTGTACAGTGCTCTGAGACAACTTTTGTTGTGACTTGGCGCAATATAAATAAACTGAATTGAATGTATACCTACATTACATACAGCAACAATTTCTGTAAAGAAAATGCTGAAACACAAACAAGGTGAGGTGGGCTAAATGGCAAAATATATATATTTTACAGTAAAATCACAAACACAATTTTATCAGGATTTTTACATTAAGTACTAATTTATTTTTACTATTCTGCAAATTACCAAACAGTGCAACCAAACTATTTTCTTTCATCAAATATACCCACACCCAAAAAAGAAAAATACACTGTATAAATAACATATAGAGCATTTCTACAATTTCTGAAAAAGATTTTACTCAGTTTGTGCAATTTTGTCTTTATGACATATAAACTTAAAATCTCAATATATTTCAGATACCACATAAATTATAGTGTAAAACTATTGTATAATAATTATGTTGTGTTGACTCATTTAAGATGATGAGTAAAACACTGAGTTTTGTTCACAATGACTTCTTTTTTTCACCAGAAGCTTCATGGGACAACTTTCAACTTGGCTGAGACTATGGTTAGGAGAGCTTTGCCTAAAATAGGTGTAGTTTTTAAGAAAACTTTATTTAGCAGAATATCTCATGTACATGATGTCTGTAATAGACTCACGTCACTTTCTGCTGATGTGTTTTCATGTGGACAGCACCACTCTTATATGACTGGTTATTCGTGGTTGCAGTCACAGACATACAAACTCTGTTTCGGCTGATCGTCAACACATTCTGATTCTTCACCATCTAATATCAACCTATAACCCACCTCAATAAACAAGAGGAACAAGCTGAAATACTCAGACTGTTGCGTATTTTTACCTCCATTAAAGTTCTCTGGATCTCTCTGTCAGCTGAAGTTCCCTCAGAGAAACGACGACCACCTACAGGAAACACAGCAGGCAACATCTCAAAAGAGTTTATAAAACATAATTAGGCTCACTTCTACACAGTGCTGTGAAAAGGTTTATGACAGGTGGAGGAAAACACTGGCAATTAAGAATTCTTCACAAACACAGTGCATTGAACCTTTCCACATTTAGTCACGTTACAACCACAACCGTCAAAGTATTTTACTGGCATTTTCTGTGAACACAAAGAAGGGCATAATAGTGAAGTGGAGGGAAAATCATACATGGTTTTTAAAACTTTAACAAAGGGAAGCAATTACCTTTTCCATCTGTCTTAAGAAAAGTATTTTTATCAGCTTATGGGGAAAATGGGTTAGATATGTAAAGTCCCTGCAGGCAGATTTAGGAGAGGTGCTGTATTAATCTGCCTATTTGTGTGTGTCCTGTTTTGTTTTTCTCTTCCTAAATAATACACAGGTATATACTGGTATGCACAAGTGTTTTTTTCCCCTTTATCTCCCATACTGTTCTTAGTTGGTATATACTTATATATTTCTGCTTTTTAAGTTGTAACTCTGTATTGCTGACTGAAAAAAAAACCAACAAAGAAAAGTCTGAAAAAAGTGTGGCATACATACATTTACCCCCCTTTACTCTAATATCCCCAACTACACATCAGAAGTCACCTCATCAGTAAACAGAATCCACCTGTGTGTAATTTCAATCCGAGTATAAATCCAGCTGTTCTGTAAGCCTCTGAAGTTTGTTACAGAAAATTAGTGATCAAACAGCATCATGAAGACCAAGGAATACACCAGACAGGTCAGGGATAAAGTTGTTGAGAAGTTAAAAGCATGGTTAGGTTGTAAAACAATATCCCAAGCTGTGAACATCTTACAGAGCCACTGTACAATCCATCATCTGAAAATGGAAAGAGTCTGGGGCCTGAAAGAGTGACACAAATGCTACCCAAACATGGCCGTCCACCTAAGCTGACAGGCCGGGCAAAGAGAGCATTAATCTAAGAAGCAGCCAAGATACCCTGCAGAGATCCACAGCTCCGGAGGGACAATATGTCCACAGGACAATTGTTAGTCCTGAACTCCACAAATCTGACCTTTATGAAAAAGTGACAAGAACAAAACTACTGATGAAAGAAAAACATAAGAAATCCTGTTTGCAGTTTAACAAACATGTGGCAGAAAACTAACACTGCACATGATTCTGAACATACCATCCCCACTGTGGAACAAGAAGAAGATTTTGGTCTCTAAATGTACAGAGCTGGTAGAGACAAGCACTAAAAGACTTGCAACTAAAGGTGGTTCTACAAAGTACTGACTCTGGGGCCTGAAAACAAATGCATACCACAGTTTTGAAATGTTTATTTGTGAAACATTTTGAAAATCATGAACCATTTTCTTACCATTTGACAATCATGCACTGCTTTCTGTTGGTCTGTCACAACATTATATTCATGTGTCTGATGAAGCTTTTCTATACCAAGCAGATTCAGTTATTGAATCGCTTTAATTTGCAGCTTTAAGGAATAAACAGAACCTCTGGTTTCTGAACACTCAGCCAACAAAGTTAAAACTTCAAAAACAGCATTCTGTCCTCATTGTTCACATTTCAGAGGTTTTAATGTTCCTCCTTAGCTAAAAACCCTTCCTGATTTCTGACCATCTCACCTGACTCCATTCATGTTGATACTTGTAATCGACAGGAGCCTAACTCTGTTAGTGTAACGCTCTTAAGTAAAATACAGTTGATAAATATGACTTAGTAAACAAAGGCTGAACCATAAAGCTTTCACTTTATTACAAACCCAAGAGGAAAAAGAGCTGCAGCAGCTCCTCATCATCACCCACCTATAGCATCAATCTCATCCATAAAGATGATGCACGGCTGGTGGTCCCTGGCATAGTTAAACATCTCTCTGATGAGCCGGGCACTTTCACCGATGTACTTATCCACGATGGAGCTGGACACTACCTACAACACACACACACACACAGAGTCAGTGACTGGTGGTACTGCAAGAGGAAACACACAACACGGTGCAACCATAACACTCACCTTCAGAAAGTTACAGTCCAGCTGACTGGCCACTGCTCGGGCAAGAAGAGTTTTTCCAGTTCCTGTTTCAGAAATAAACATTTACTTTGAAATGAAGCCTGCTTTACTAAAGATCACAGTGTATAAACATTTCAAAAATGCATCTCAATGCCTCGTAATAAAAACAATGTTCGCCAGTGATGGGTTTGTAACAGGAACAGCTACGTACCTGGGGGTCCATAAAGCAGGCAACCTTTGGGTGGAATGATGCCCACCCTCTGAAAAAGCTCAGGGTTTGTCAGAGGCAGTTCAATCACCTGCAAATAAAATAAAAAATAAAAAACAATGACAAAACTGTTTTACTGTAAAGACAGTACAAAACTTTAACCCTGTTAACTTCATATGATGCCAATCAGGAGTCAAACAGCAGCTGAAGTCCAGAAAAATACCTTCAGAACATTTGATGAAAACCACTTCAAACATGGGAGGGAAGGAACTGAGGATGTAACGCCAGGTTCTATAATTAAATCCTGTGTCCAACCTGTTGGGCTGTTCTGAGTAGGGTTATTAAGTCCAATAAAGTCCAGTCATCTGCAGTTATTGCAGAGCAGACACTAAAAGCAAACTGACTTTATGATGATACAGTTGTTACCAGATGTTTACATACACTGTATAACAAGACAATCATTTTTTTCCCACTGACATTGAATCAAACTAAACCTTGTTCTGTTTTAGGTCAGTTAGGATTCCCCAAATTATTTCTGTTTGCTAAATGCTCAAATAATGAGAGCTAATTCTTAATTTCAGCTCAAGTCTCATACCTCTCTGAGCTCACGGATCTGTTCAGACAGTCCTCCAATCTCAGAGTAGGAGACACTGCCTGGGTCTTCATGGGACATGTTGTAGACCAGAGGATCCACCTCTCTGGGGAGGTACCTGGAACACACATCATACATACAAATTATACAAACTTGTTGTAGTTCTATACAAGTTTAGATTATTTAAAATTAGGTGGACCTGTTGTGAGTCTTTCTCAAAATGTTAAAAAAAAAAAAAACATTAGCCCACTGAGAGATCATAAAGCAGAAAGTGAGGTCAGTTTGGTGATTTAATTATGACTTTCTTTCATAAAATACAAAACTTCAACCTTTAACATTAACCTTTTAATTTAATATAAAAAAAATTAGCTGTATGTTGCTAGAACACCAATTTCCTATGTCTTAAAACGTTTAATCTCCAATAGATGTGTAAAAGTAATTCCAGTAGTTTGCCTCAAATATGTTGGGAAAAAAAAGTTAACTTTCTGGCTATGTCAGAAAGTTAAGTTAACTTAACTTGTCTAGAGTGATGTTGCTTTGCACAATTTATACATATATCCATTTTAGTGAAAACTGCAGTCATATTTTTTAAATTCTGGTACTGAAATAATAAGAGGCTGTGCACACAGTCAGCCCAACCTGTGTTATTACTGTCATTCTGCTGCAGAAAAAAGCATCTTTTCCCACTGTCAGTTTCAATCTAAACACGACTCAGATTCAAGTTGGTTCTGGTCAAAATTAATAGGAGCCACTGCAGAGGACTGAAGGGCCACATGTGGCGAAGACGCACAGGTTGAAGAGTACTTGTCACTTGAACACAAACTCTATAAATCAATTTATTATTTTTAAAATCACTTTTACTTGCTCCTGATAAATATCTACAGAACAAGAACCCTGTGATAGAGGACTACAGTAACTAACAAAATAGGCTGTGTCAGCCAGACAGGACATAATATTTGTTAATGATAATTAATAAATACTACAATAAATTAGTACTTACTAATTAAAAGCCTAGCATTCCTTGAAGGAATGTGTATCACCCACCATCTTTCATGACCGAGTTTTAAACTAAAATTATCTTCTTATGTTGAGAAATGACTGAGTTGTAGCAATTTCGTTCAAACCTTGAAAATAATGTTATACACCAGAGGTCACTAACAGGTGGATCTCGGTCCGGATCCGGACCGAAATGATGTTTCATGCTGACCTGAACGTAATAACAAAACAGAAATGATCTCTTAAAATCTTGTTGAGCGCTTTCTGGTTTACTGCTGCAGCTTTTACAGTCCTTACAGTAGTGGTCAAGCGTCCAAGGAAACCCACAGACCAATTGCATGTGAGTTTGGCCATACCACATGATACCACCAAGCCGGTTCCAGCCGGCCGGTAAACTTTGTAACAAAGCGAGGACGGATGAGAGCTTGAGAGAGGTTACCCAGGAAAAGACAAAAATAGAAAGAAACATAGTGACACATAGCAGGAGATACAGGCGGGCGAGACAGAGGAAAGGATGGAGAAAATAAAATATAAATATAATATATATCAATTACATTAAATAGTTGGTGCAAAAGTTAAGTTGGAGATATACATCCAATTATTACTTTCTGAAAGTTTCATTAAAACCCATTCAGTAGATCATGGGAGATTTTGCTGACAAACAGCTTAAGTTTAAAATATAGCCTATATTTAAAAAGAACAGAAAACTGAGAAGTTGAAGTTCCTCAGTTGATATATCGTCTTTTGTTGACCAACCAGCAGCAAATTTTTTCTTACCTCATGATAGTGAGTGTCGTCATGTCCAGAGCCACTCTGGTGCCGGGCTTCAGCTGGGACTTGTCCAACTAGAATTATAAATTACACATCAGCAAAGAAACCCACAGTCACTCACTGTTTTTGGCCAAAGATCACAAGTGGAGAAACAGGCAACTCATTCTTTCTGTACTTTCACACAGTAGTGTTTTAACACACACACTGATATAAAAAATACTATAGAAATAACAAGTCCTAATATTTTATAAAGTGATCAATTATTTTTCAGTTGGTCTTAAAGTCAATGCAAACAAAAACAGATGTGAGGATGATACTGTATGTGATGAGTACCTACCTGTCTGCGACATCCCACCACATATCGAGGGCCATTAGTGGCCTTTACAATGACTAAAATTAAAGAGAGAAAGAAAAAATAAACATGAGAATCACATGTCAAACTTCAATAAATATTTTTTCTTTTAGTTAGAGCTAGGCAAACATCTAATCAAAATCTGTGACCTCAATTTTAATAAATTTGGATTTTCATATTTTTCTTTGATAATTTCCATTCAGCTCCACACAGCTTATACCTGCACACTTACTCACTTTACAATAACTCCAGGTACTACTTTGAGCTGAAGAGGTAGTTATAACAGAAAATCTCCCTGGCAACACCAACCATGGGACTTTTTGGACTTTTCATTCGATGCTTAATCAAAAACAATAAATCCACATCGCCAACAACGAAGAACATCTGACATTTCATCCTCAATGACTGATGACAGGTTGCTGCGCTTGACAAAGAAATCTAACTCTTAAAGTCAGCTGAGAAAAAAACAAAGGTAGCATTTCTTATGTATTACTCATTGCATTCTAATTTGTTTATTCAGTACCTTTTAAGTAATCAATTTTAAAAGTGTAAAAAAAAGTAGTGTTTTTTGTTTTTTTCAACATTTTTTTATTTAACTTTACAATCTTTTGTTTGAGAATTGTGATCTCGATTCACAACAAACATTGTGATTCACATTTTAACAAGAATCATAAAGCCCAGTGATTTCCTGCCTTTCCCCATGTTCACATAAAACTTCTAGTTGCCTGAAAGAGATTTAAGCAACATTTGTGGATGAAATAGTGAACTTTTTACAGACAATGATCTGTGGAAGTGTTCCTGAGTCCCTGCAGTGATGTCCAGAACAGAACCAGGCCTGTTTTTAACTCAGTGGCCCCTGAGGGCCCCAAGATCACTGAATCTAATATTGTCTTTTGGCCTTTTATCATTGGAGCTCAGAGATTTCTCAAGATTCTTGAAATCTTTTGATAATAATATAAACTGTAGATGATGGGATATTCAAAGTATTCTCAACTTTTCATTAAGGAACATTATTCTGAAATTGTTCCACTATTTTTAGACTCAGTTTTTTCTCAGACTGGTGATCCTCTGCCCATCTTTACTTCTGAGACACTCAGCCTCTCTAAAATGCTCTTTTTACACCCAGTCCTCTAACTGACCTGTTGCTAGTTATCCTAATTAGTTGCAAAATGCTCTTCCAGCTGTATCTTATTTGTACCACTTACTTTCACAGCTTTTTCTCGTCCCTGCCTTGTCTTTGAGATGTGCTGCTGCTATAAAATTGTGAATTCCCTAATTATTTTAAAAAATGATACAATTTCTTAGTTTCAATATTTGTTATGTTCCACTGTGAAGAAAATATGAGTTCATGAGATTTGTAAATAAATGCATTCTGTTTTTCTTTACTTTTTTTCAATATTGCAACTGGTTGTAAAATGAACTCACACTACGTCAATAAAAAAAAACTTACATTTCTCCTCTGTGAGTTGTTTGAGCACCTCTCCAACAATCTGTAAAGAGAAAAGTTGATAAAGAATTTAGAATAAATCAGATCATATGTTCTGTTTGTCTACAGATTTTACTGATTCAAACTTTTCTGCCAAAAAAATTATTAATAATAATAATAATAGTTTTAAATGACCCTTTTGTTTGTTCTAAAAAGCATTTTTCATTACTGCTTTTAAATCTTGGTCCATGTAGACACGTGACCAGACGGCAGACAGATATGCAACAGTGTTTTGCACGGTCAATTATTGGAAGAAAAAAAATAACTATTTTCGTGTGCACGTCTTGCAAAACTGTACTGTAGGTTGTGCACATTATTTGGACGTTAAAAAATAATTGCCCAACACGCAGTAGAAATTTTGAACATCTGCAGACAGACTTGTCAGAAAGGAAACAGTTTATTTATCATGGAAACACCAGGGATTTCGCCACATCTGTGTGTTGTGCTTTACAGCAGGACAGAAGAGCGCACACAGAATGGTGCACATGTAAATCGAACTGATACACATTCAGCTGCAACCAAAAATATATATAAAAAGTAGCTAATTTTCCTGCTGTTCTGTACATCTGTATTTATAATAATTAGATGTAAAAAAAAAAACTGTTTAGTTGACCCCAAAAATGGTCCAAAAATTGTAGACTATAAATACAGTCAGAAAGTCTGTTCATTATTAATAGCCACTTGCAGCAAGATACGCTGCCTGTTAAAAAAATAAGTTTTTGTCTCTAAGCATGTAGTTACTACACAACAGGTTGTTACACAAAGAAATCCCTTAAAGGGACCCTACCTTTATACCATTTAACTTAATTTTTACAAACATTTTCCAGGACAGCATGACTGCAGAACCCCCCCATCATTAAATATTCACACAGAGCTTTCTGATTTCTGACTAACACACTGATGGCAATAGCTTTTAAACTACCCTAAAGACACCTGGATACCTGTTGATATTGATATTAATAGAGATATTTTATTGATCCCCTTAGAGAACCAAAGCACTTCTGTCTTCATTGATCTCTTCCACTGAGCTTTCCTAGTTTCTACTGACATCTTATGCATTTATTGGTCACAGTACAGGTTAGCAGAACAAACAAGAGTTTGTTATTACCTGTCCAACACTCTGCAAAGCCTTCAGGTCATTCTCTGATTTCTCGTACTGTTTTGTTTGTTCTCGGAGCTGCTCTCTCACTAGTGAGCAAAAAGGCAGATCACACAAGATATAAACTTTAACTTTACCAAGATAAACACACAGTAAAAACCATGTTGTCAGGGTGTTACAGTTAGCTGCCCATTTAGCATTACGCCATTAGTAACAAACTGTCGTTAAAAAGGTTTAAACCACATTATTTTTTACTTTTACATAACTATATGCTTATTTTATAAAAAGGTTAAACAAGTGTCTAGATTTAGACGGTTGACTGCCATCTCTTTAATGGAAATGCAAACTGCATGACAAAGCACAAGTTAGCTGACGAGCTAGCTAAAGGTGGTTTTCAATTAGAGCCACGCAATCAGATTGTATAAAACATTTCTCTGCAATGTAAAATTAAAATACGTATATATAAACATATTTTACATTCTTTCAATCGTCCGTCAACTTCTTTGTGTTCCAATAATTTTTTCCTATAGTCTTGAAGCGCTTTTTCTCTCGAGTCCGCCATGACGATCCGGTGAACAACTGAGAAACTGCGACGTCATTTCCTTATCCTTCTTCCGGTTTAACAGCGGCGTGTATCCGCTAAAAGGGGAATTACCATCACCTGCTGGACTGGAGGATAGTACCGCTATGGGGCGGGAACATAGAGCTAAAATTTGTGTTGTTATTTATTTATTATTATTAATTATTTTTATTTTATAATTATATTTTTTAAATATTTTTAGCTCTATGGTTGGGAACCACTGAACTAGAGAAACACTGGAATGGTCGCTTTCTGAGGCTAGGTGAGGTTTTTGGCAGCCATCTTGAAAAGTTCTCTGTGTATCACTGTAGACGTGTGAAAGCCGCACGTTGTTAACTCCTTTTGTGTGCTGTATGCTGTGTCATCAGTCCATAAGCACTCAGAAAACTCTTAATTTTACTTAAATAACATATATTATACATAATGTAAAAATAGAACACATGAGTATTCTGTAATTAGCCCCGGTCAGGTGTTCAAGTGTTATCGCAGGCAAAACGCTGAGCTGACTCGCTACAGTTACTGTGATGAAATTACCAAGTGCTGTAATCATTCTAACCAGACCAGAACATTATATTATATATACATTATTATATTATACCTATCTATCTATCTATCTATCTATCTATCTATCTATCTATCTATCTATCTATCTATCTATCTATCTATCTATCT
>JAOXNZ010000064.1:3113727-3132364 GCA_028566095.1 Kryptolebias brasiliensis | reverse complement strand
GAGGAATGTTTCCAGTACCTTGTTGAATCTATGCCACAAAGGATTAAGGCAGTTCTGAAGGCAAAAGGGGGTCCAACGCGGTACTAGCAAGGTGTACCTAATAAAGTGCCCAGTGAGTGTATGTGTCAGTTTGCCACCTGGAGATGTACTGTTAAAAGAAGGCTGTGAACAGTAGAAGGCCTACCATCTATAGCACCCAAGAGCAGCAAGGACAGGTGGAAGAAAACCGTATCAAAACTTTAAAATTTAGAGCTACACTGATATAAACAAGGGCGACTAAACTTATCAAAAACTTGAGTTTTCACCAGAGCATGCATGGCTAAATATCAAAGTTAGGCTTCTGGCTATGAAACACAAACTTGACACAAACATAGAAGATCTGATCTGCACAAATGTGCAAACGTTTTATCACAGTCTGGTCCTCAACACATCTACACTCCAGTGTTCTACTGCTGCTTTAGCCCCACTGACTAAGAACAGGAAGTTAAATGATTTATTTATGGTTTTAATTGTCTGACCTACTTTAGCATATAAACTTAAAACTGTCAGATAATAGACAACATGTGGAGGTTACAAGGTACTAAAAACTTATTGTTGGAAGGCATGGTGATGGCAGCGCAGCAAATTTTGATATCTCTCCTTAACCCTAATTGTTGATGTAACGTCCACATATTTCATCCATTCTGCACCAAAATGGCCAGGAATTATCTGTGTCCAGAACTGAACATACACGGATTGTGTGGCTGTGGCCTAATAGATAAACAGTGCCCCTTAGAAAATTTCAAACAACCCTTTCCTAGTCTTATACTTTTATATACAAGTATGGAAATTGGTGCATTTATTATTCTCATTAATAACTACATGAAACACTTCTGCAGTACTGTCCTAAACTATTTTGGCCATTTTGGTTTTAAAGTGATCATTTCAATGCCACTTTTACCTTTTTTAGCTCGGATGTTACATAAACAAACTCCTCTTAGGAATTTAGAAGTATTGGCTTAAAACTTGATAATATCTTATTATGGTATGGGGGATTTAAAGTTATCAAGATCTTGAGTGTTTGTAACAGCTTGTGGGCATGGCTACACCTCAAACTTTGACTTTTAACCAAAAAATACAAAATTGTTATAACACAAATAGAATATCTGATTTGGACCTAATTTTTTTTATTTTTTTTTATTTTATCAAAGTTCAGTACACCACACTTTTTCACGTCATTTTATGCAATTGGCTTAGTCTTGCCTACTGAGAACAAGGAGTTTCATGTTTTTCTCATTGACATAATTCTTTGACCTGCTTTTTATACCAACTTCAAAACTTTGTCAGATAACAGGGTGATGTTTTATGGTATTGTTTCACTAGTGTATGTTGGCTAGTTTTGAATTATAGTTCCCGTTTTGAAAACATTTTTGCCCTTTTCAGCTAATACGTTTGAACAAACAAATCCTCCAAATTTAGGGGAGGTTTATGCATGGGGATGGTCGTCTGGATTGCCCAATGCAACGACACAGGCTGGAGCATCGCCAAGGTGCAAGGGCTGTTCATAGCAGCATGCAGCTTTAATTTCTTAATACTTTTGTCAATTTCAAGTAATTTGAGTGACCATTGTGGGTTTTTCTTTTTATTAATAAAAGGGTACAAACTAATTTGTCTGCATCTGTACATTTACATATACACTCATCAGAAAAAAAAAAAAAAATACACTCATCAGCCACTTTATTAGGTACAATAAACTTTATTAGTACTGGTTTTGAATCCTTTTTGCCTTCAGAACTGCCCTAATTATTCTTGTCATCGATTCAACTAGAAGCAGTCGGAGAGTGCAAACCTCTGTCAAGGCTATAGGGTCATTAAAAAATTGTAGGATCTAGATTGTGTACCAGATCACCAACAAAATCTAGTGACCATAGAAGCCCCTAGAGTTCAGTGAATCAAGACTCATCAGAGCAGGCAATGATTTTTTTTCAATTTCTTATTGTCCGCTTTTGGTGAGTGTTTAAACTGTAGCCTCAGATTGCCGTTCTAGATTACAGGAGTGGCATCTGGTGTAATCTTCTGCTACTGTAGCCCAACTGCTTCAAGGCTGGATGTGTTTTGTGTTTGGAGATGATTCTGCATACCTTTTATTTACAAGGAGTGGTTATTTCAGCTACTGTTGCCTTTGTCATCTTGAAACAATCTGCCCATTCTATTCTGACCTCTGATATTAACAAAGCTTTTTTTGTTCACACAAATGCTGCTCACTGGATATTTTCAGTTTTTTTAGACCATTCTCTTTAAATCCTAGAGATGGTTGTGTGTAAAAATACTCAGACTATCCTGTCTGGCACTTAGAACCCCGTTTTTCCCGATTGTGATGTTTGAACTTCAGCAAATCGTGTCTTAAGGCACTAAGTTGCTGCCATGTAATTGGCTGATTAGCTATTTGTGTTAACAAGCAATTACGTGTACCTAATAAAGTTGCTGGTGAGTGTACATTGACTTGAAAGATTAAAAATAAATAAATCATTTGAAACTTTTGCTTTTTTTTGTGTTATGTCCCTCCATAATTGTAGGGTAAAACTTGAACGTTTCTGATGATTTATTTTTACATTTATTGTTTTGGTAGATACTAGGAACTGGACTTACCTGAGAAACTTGTTAAGATCGCCATGTTTCATGTACTCAAAGACCATGATAAGAGGGTCTCCATCCACACACACTCCGTAGAACTTGACTATGTGCTCATGTTGAAGGTTGGTCAGTAACTCTGCCTCATGCTGGAAATCTTTCCTGGCTGCAAGTGTTGGGTCCTTCAGTGTCTGAAAACAGTAAAAACCACATTATTTCTCAAATTGTTCTCACTTTCCTTAAGTTTAATGTCAAACATAAATAGTTTTTTACAGGTGATGCAAAAATAAACTTTTATAATGTGCTGCTCTTATGAAAATCAAGTATAGGGTTTGAATATTTTTGCATTCTAATTTTTAACAGTTCTCTATTTTTTTCAAAAAGTGCTATTCTACATGCAGTCTGAAAACTGGGCATTCTGTTGGTACCAGGAACTCACCCAGAACCATCGCACTTCCCCTATTTTGTAGATGTGACTATAACCTTGTCGTATTTGGGTGACATTTGACAAGGATTTGAAGTTTGATAAAAATGTAGTTTCTGTAGTCAAGCCCAGCTTTTATCAGTTACATCTTTAAACCAAGGTTAAGCCTTTATTAAATCATGCTGACCTGGAAAAAGCCATTCATGCTTTTATCAGCTCATGCCTTGACTACTGCAATGCTTCATATGTTGAAAACCCTCAATCTTCCATCAGATATCTTCAACTTGTACAAAACACTGCAGCCCCACTTTTAACGAACACTCCCAGATGTGAGCACATCACCCACATTTTTTTTTCTCTCCGTAGGCTTCCAGTCCATTTTTGCCCCCACCTTATTTAGCTGATCTAGTAGCTTTCCGTGAGTATGAGAGGACCTTAAGATCAACGAATACATCTTAACTGTTTCTCCCTAAATCTAAATACAAACATTGAGGTGACAGGGCTTTTTTGGTTGCTGCACTCAGACTGTTAAACCAACTACCTCAGGACCTGCACTCTATCACTGATCTGGCCCTTTTTAAATTTAAACTTAAAACCTTTTCATTAAGGCAGGCTTTTAATACCCAGTGGCACTCTGGTATTTTTGAATTGTTTTTTATTGATTGTTTTTAACTTTTGTATTGTGAAGCACTTTGTGCACCATTTGGCTGTAAAGGGCTACATTAATAAATGTTGATTGATTGATTGATTGATTGATTGATTGATGTTAAAACCTCAGTATGCTCCTGCAGTTCAATGGCTGCCTTATAATGTTAATGAGGAAGAGGACTTAAAAAACTATCAAGGCTCTACAGAAGAGCTTTAACGTCATATATCTTGATGTGCTCTGCAAACAACAAGGGATATTCAGCAAACAAAGAGACATAGAAAATGGTACTCTGCTAATTCAGACATCACCTGGATTAACAAAGTCTGCATGAGATAACATTCATTACCTAGGGCAAAGAACTTTGCACTGTGGGAATGCTGCTATACAAGCAAGCCCAGAGAGAAGGGATATGTGAGAAGGATATGGGAACTATGAAAACTTTGAAATCCAACATTCTGATTAACTCAACAACTTTGAACTCAGTGCTCCAAGATTTGTGAGAGAAATCTGCAATCACACCTATTGATTAACAAGATACAACAAAAATTGCTACGTCAAGGGGAGCCAGGATGACAGGTTAGGGGGGAAATAACATCACCCCACTAGACAAGTATGGGTACCAAGCCCCATTGAAAAGCACTGATGAAGTGAATACAAGGACGCTTCTGACCATGTTTGACACCCATGACCATGCACCCCTTCATATCTTCTGCTAGAGACTACTAAGCAGCCCCAACCATCACTAAAACAAATAAGCTGAACTACACCATCTTGAAGTACTTAGTTATATCAAGGTTATAACACATAAGAAAATGTAGAAATCTCCTAGGTATGATAGCAGATTCCTCTTGCAAATGCTGGAACATTAAATGACCAGTATCCATTACAGTGGCAGACATCCAGAACAGAGTTTCAGGTATGAAAAGTTTGACTGCACTAGGGCCTGACATGATCCACATCTCCTGGCTAAAGAAAATAACTTGTTCATGAATGCCTAGCAGCACAACTGAATCAGCTGCTAATGGAAGGGACCTACCAAAAGTGGTCGACCCAAGTTTGGATAGTTCTGATCATGACGGATGCCCAGAAAGGAGCAATTCTATCCAACTATTGGCCCATCATGAAAGTTCATGTCTGGAATCATACTAAGACAATGAGCATGAATGACATCAAGCTGTACATCAAAAACACAGAAAAAAGACATTGACTTACTGATTCACCTCACCAGGATATACAGCCACAACACTGCAATGTCATGACTGGATAAATGTTGTTAAATAGTATTGAAAAGGCAAGGCAATCACAACTAAAGGTATTGAATTTCCTTAAGGCAACATTGCAAATGTACAATGAAGCTACAAATACCTTGGAAAATAATATCAGTTTATCTTTTCAATAACCCAGTTCATATCAACAAATAATAAAAAAAATCCCAAAATTCAATTTATTTAAATCAGAATAGCATCCATGACTGAGTCCCATATCATAAAAAAAACTTCCCGTGAGAATTCCTTCGTTCCAATCCAAAGTTGATGGACATTTTAGTTAACAAAATTTTGCTAACAGCCACAACAGAAAAGAAACAGAGGAGGGTACTATCTGAACACGACATCAAACAAAGCATGAATGTTTTGTTCAAAATAACACACAGACGCTAAAAGACTTGCCTGTTTGCTTTAAATCAGATATATGAAAAGTTTCCTGGTCAAAATTCACAACAGCCTCAGAGCAAGGCAAAAGTTGTATATAGTGCCAGAAGTTATGTTATATAATGTGAGTTCTTAAACACTTTGGCACACATATTAGATATACCTGATATCAAGTTTAACAATGTGTACATTTTGACCTGCATTTCCCATTGTTTTGCATTATGTTTAGGTAAAAAAAAAAAACTCCTCTCTGAATCTACAACTTCCACAAGACAAAAGGACCAGCTTAACCCCAAACCAGATCTGTACCTTGCTAGACCTCTGTCTTTTGACCACGTATTTCAAGTATAATGACAGACAGAAGCATGGTTGTGCGATGGGATCTCCAGTGTCACCTATTGTGGTTACTCTAAATGGAGGAAGTGGAAAAAAGAGCCCTGAACTCCTTTGAGGGAACAACATTGAGCCATATTCAGATATATGGATCATACCTGGGTCAAAATCCAAGCTAAGGAAATAGAAGTGTTCACCAGATATGTCAACTTTGTTGACAACATAAAGTTCACCAGAAAAAATGTGAATGACAACAAGCTGCCTTTCTTGGATTGTCTGGTGCCCATGGAAAGAGATGGATGCCTCAACATTGAGGATTACATGAAACCAACCCACACACATCAGTACCTTCTTTTTGACTCTCACCACCTACTGGAACACAAACATTCTGTCACTAGAACTCTACAGCATTGAGCTGAACACGTCCCAACAAAGACAGAGAGAAGAAAAAAGAACAGAAACATATAAAAAAAAAACTCTCAAAACATGTGCATATCTTAACTGAGCTTTTGTCAAGTCAGCTAGGAAATCTAATAACCCGCCACTGAACAGAACAAGGAGAAGAACAATCTCAAAAACATTATCATCCTTTATCCTTTATGTCGCTGGAATATCTGAGAAACTCAGAAGGAATTTCTCCAGATGTATCCCGATGCATTTCAAACCCAACAGGACTCTCAGACAGAGGCTGGTCCATCCTAAGGACAAAACACCGAAACACAAACAGAGCGGTGTGGTGTATGCAGTTCAGTGCAACAAGGAATGTTCAGACTTCTTTATTGGATAAACTAACCAGCCTCTCCACAGACGAATGGCTCAACACTGGAGAGTCAGCTCTTCAGGACAACTACACCTCAAGGATAAGGGACACTCTTTTGAGGAACAAAATGTTCATATTTTGGACAGAGAAGACAGGCGGTTTGAGAGGAGGGTGAAGAAAGCCATTTATGTCAAACGAGATCAACTAACTTTAAACAGAGGAGGAGGTCTCTGATTTCAACTTTCTAAAACCTAAAATGGAGCATTAAGCCTGATACCCAGTTGTTTTCACTCTAATCAACACTTTTATTCATGTGAACAATGCATTTTGTTTGTAAGTCAGGCAAACAAAGACTTTAACGAGACTGTATTTTGAGGAGAGTGAGTGTAATGTGTATGTGAATCTAGCTTACCAAACATCTCAGCTTTAAAAGTTTGAAAGTCCACACTCTCTGCTTTTAGGAATTGAGGCAAGTATGATTATTTCTTTCTTTGACTGCTTGTCACCAGGTTGTAGATTGTCCAACATCAAACAACAGGACAATTGACTTACTGTATGGGGATGTGAGGGATGCATACAGTGTAACACCGCTCCCCTCTCTATGGAAGTCTGATCACAACCTGTTCCATTTACAACCAAAGTACACTCTCCTGGTCCAAAGGCAGCCAGTAACAACTCACTCCATCAGGAGGTGGTCCCCTGAAATGGAAAGTGCTCTGAGAGACTGCTACAACACCACTGTCTGGGATGAGCTGATGAACCCATGAGGACATAGAGGGAATGACAAATTGTTTGATGGATTATCTTAAATTCTCTGCCAGACGTGGTCTCCCCTGCTAAGACTGTATGCTGTTCGCCTTAAAACAAACCATGTGTAACACGTGACGTCAAGGCTGTCCTCAAAAGGAAGAAGGCTGCCTTTGGAAAGAGAGACGAGGAGGCGCTGAAGGCAGCACAGCAGGAGAAGAAAAGCTGCATGAGAGAAGCAAAGAACAGCTACAGGAGAAAGGGCAAGCAGAAACTAAAGGAGAACAGTATGAGGAAGGTCTGGGAAAGTGTGAAAGCCATCTCAGGCCACAATACAAAGACTAGAGATGTAGAAGGAACAATGGAGAAGGTGAATGAACTGAACAACTTCTTCTACAGGTTTAACAAAACCATGCCCCACTCACCCTCACTTTAGCCCCCTCTCCTTCTTTCCTCAACATACCTCCTCCCAGACACCATAGCTGTCACAATTTAAGTTTAGTTTGTATTAGGTTTTTTGTTTTGTGTTTCTGTTTTATTTCTTGTTCATCCTAAGTTCTTGTGTAGTTTTGCTTTCTCTGTCTCCTGTCACTATTCTCCTGCCCTCTGCTCAGTATTTCTCCAATCTGCCTGCCACGCCCACCTCATCTGTGTTCCTCATCTTCTCCCAGCAGCAATTCATTTCTCACCCACCCTCAGTTCTTTAAAACCAGTTTCTTTTCACTCATGCCTTGCTGGTTCATTCGTTCTGCTTCCTGAATTCCACGTCTCAGTGTTTTCTCCATGCCACGCTATGTTTTTGTGTTTCTTACCACCAATGTAAGTTTTTTGTTCCTGTGTTTTTGCTGCCATGTCAGCCTTTTGTTTTCTGTCTCTTAATAAATTAATTTTATTTTTACTTAAACATGAGTCTGCATATTGGGTTCACTTCAATCAATCATCTCAACACCTCCTTCTCCATACATCACTGAGGACCAGGTCAGAGGATAGCTGAGGAAGCTCCAACCCAGGAAAGCAGCAGGCCTGGATAAGGCGTGTCCCCGACTACTGAAGATCTGTGCTGCTGAACTGGGAGAACCACTACTACTATTAAACCTTAGCCTGCAGCTAGGGAGAGTGCCCACTATCAGTACCTTCCACTATCCTGCATTGTTCAGCCAAACAAGCTGAATTACTCAATTCCCACCTAATGAAGACGTTGGAGTGGCTACTCCTCAGCCTCCTCAGACCCCAAGTGCAACGCTCAGGACAGTCTGCAGTTTGCGTACCGGGTATGTGTTGGAGTAGAGGATGCCATCCTTCACCTGCTACACCGAGTCCACTCACATCTGGATAAGGGAATCACCATAATGAGGATTCTCTTCCTGGACTTCTCCAGTTCCTTCAATACTATACAGCCCATTATGCTTCAGGACAAACTGAACAAGATGCAAGTGAACCCCCGCCTGATTGCTTGAATCTCCAGCTACCACACTGACAGGCTGAAGTACATCAGACTGAAGGACACCATGTCTGAAACTGTAATAAGAAGCACTGGATGACCCCAGGGCACAGTGCTTGCCCTGCTTCTCATCACTCTGTGCACCTCAGACTTCTGCTACAACAATGAGCTGTGCCCCATACAGAAGTTTGCAAATGACAGTCATTGTTGGATGCATCATAGATGATAGAGAGGAGGAGTATAGAAACCTGGTGAGGGACTTTACTGGCTGTTGCCACACTAACCATATACAGTTCAACACCTCAAAGACAAAGGAGCTGGTTATTGACTTTGGGAAGCCCAGACCAAGGTCAAGATCAGTTCTGATCAATGGGACTGAGGCAGAGGCTGTAGACTCCTATAACTAACTTGGACTGTGGCTAGAGCACAAATTGGACTGGACAACACACACCAACCACCTATACAGGAAGGGTCAGAGCAGTCTGTAATTCCTTAGGAGCCTGCGATCTTCTATTAGTTTGTGGTTGCCAGTGTTCTTTTCTACAACGTGGTTGCTGGGGAGGCAGCACATCCACGACACATTGAGGTTGGACAAACTGATCAACTGATCTTATTTTCCCCTCATGCCATCAAACTGTCAAACTCCTCATTGGGGAGGAGGAGCGGATAACAGGAGGACAGATGACCACCCTAACAATATATATGAACTGGTTATACAATATTATTTATTGTTAAATATGTGCATCTATCTATCTCTGGGTCGGGAGTGAGGTGCTGCCTCAAGTTGAGGAATTTGAGCATGTTGTGGTTTTGTTCACAAGTGATGGAAGAATGGGGTGCAAGATCAACAGATGGATCAGCGCGGCTTTTGCAGAATTGCGTATTCTGTACTGGCCCATTGCGGTGAAGAGGGAGCTGAACTGCAAAGCAACGCTCTCTGTTTACAGGTTCCTACATTCCTACTTTCACCAATGGTCACAAACTTTAGGTAGTGGCCAAGAGAACAAGTTTATGGATACAGGTGGTTGAAATGTTTTTTTCTCCACAGGGTAACCAGTCTTTTCCTAGGAAGACAGTGAGAAGTTTGGTTATCTGGGACAGACTCAGAGTAAAGACATTGCTCGTCCACATCAAAAGGAGTCAGTTGAGGTGGTTTGGGCATCTGGTAAGGATGCGCCAGATGCCTCCCTAAAGGAGGTGTTCCTGGCATGTTCAACTGGGAGGAGATAGATCTTGGATAGATGGATACATAGGTCAAAATAACTGAATTAAACAGTCTTTGGTTTTTCATTTTATTTATTTTCTGTAATTTTTTTTAACCCAAAAGAGATACCTTTCTGGAGTTTATTCAAACTTTTTGTTTGAGTAAAAATGTTTACAGTTCAAACTGGATGAAAAAGAGAAAACAATGTTGTTATTTTTTTGTGAAATTACTGTTTGACAAATTCTGCCTTGCTGTACATGACCTGCTACCTACCTAGCCTACCTACTACCCTACCTACTAGCAAGGGTCATTTGTTTTTCTCTTTCTGGGAGAGGTATTGTTTGTTTGCCAATCAAAAGCTACAATTTGGCATTTATTTCCTTTTTCTTATGTATTAAACCCAGTGTTCCTTTAATGATCACATTTTTAAGCTGTAAACTGACTTGTTTATTGTAAGCGTCCTCATTTATTCACAAGGCTGCAGTAAAAATGTGTTTTGTTTTTTACCACAGAGAATGAAATTGAGAATATCATCAAAAGTTGCATGTAGTGCCAGTAGATTAAACTGAATATGAAGTAATGCCATAAAATACACATCTTACCTTTACAGCTACCAGCATCTTGTTCTTGGTGGAACTTAGGTTGTAATACTCTGCCAGGAAGACCTTTCCAAAGGCTCCCTCTCCAAGCTCCCTCTTCAAAACAATGTCCCGTTGTTTAATATGCTGAACATCTGAGAGACAGAGGTAAGACAGGACTGACTCTGTGTTTTTTGGTACATTCTGTACAGGGAGTAAATGCTGAAGTTTATGAAAGCACTGGATAAATCAACATTCATGTTGTCTGTAACAGTTCACAGAAATCCTTCCAATCCTTCCAGTTAGAATCACTTCCAATACAAGAATTCACATTAAATCTAGTCTGAACCAATAAAAAAACATGATTCTGTCCAGCTTTTAATGAAGATATTTTAATGTATATTTTAATTTATGAACCATACCAGCAGCCAAGTCTTGATGCACTGTATTTTGTCCGACAGCAGCTGGGTTTTCTTTCAGGACTGAATGGCTCCCCTTCACACTAGATGTAACCCTGCCTGGGAGGTAAAAACCCTGCCAAAATGTGGATGGAGTCTCATGGGTTTTAGTGAGGTCTTCAGGTGTGTCTTAAGAATGCAATTGGAACCACATTATATGTTTTAGAATGTCATAGGTCAATGAGAGTTTTGATCACGTACAAAACTTCCATAGTAAGGCTGTGGGAGCCCACACAGTTCTGGCAGCACTTCAAGTAAGTTATTGCAACACTGTTGGCAGCATGGCTGTTACGCACATAGCACCCTGTTGCTCCTCTCATAGAGGTGAGAATGAATAGCGACCTAACCGTACTGTCCTAAATGAATATCCATGGCATCCATGTGGCTTTGTCCACCTGTGTTCTTTGGATCATGTTTATGCCTGGCTGGTGCCCTTTGATGGCATGTAGTCTTCACTTAGGTGTGATAAACCTCACAAACACATGACCACTGAATGGAACACTGCTGCCAGTGAGAGACCTAGCTCCAACCAAGATGGGCTTAGTTATTGTTATATCATGAACAAATAAACCTTTTTTATTTCTTCTCTGCCCTTGCTTTGGATTTTATGTTTGTAACAGAAACCCAACAAAGTGTTGGTGAGACAAGCTCTTTTTTTAACTTTTACCCATGGACTGTACTTATTTTAATACAGATGCATACTCGATATGGTGGAAGAGTAGGGGCTGTTTTAAAAAAGAAGTGCAGGCTATTGTTGAGCATGAGACAACAGGTTATTCTCCACCGCACCATCCAATGGCAGGGGGATAACAAGAGTAGATCCACCAAGAGCTGAGACAGAGAAATACTAGAGAAGCATATGGGAGAAGGAAGCATCACACAATGAAAATGCCCCATGGCTTTAGGATATAAGATTTGAACACACCAATCTCCCAGAGCAAAAAAAGTAACTATAACAGTGGCAGACATCCAAGACAAAGTCTCAGGAATGAAAAGCTGGACTGCACCTGTGCCTTACATGATCCACAACTACTGGCTGAAGAAACTGACTGCTCTCCATGAACGCCTAGCAGGACAAATGAACCAGCTACTGATGGAAGGGACCCACCCTGAGTGGTTGACCTAAGTATTGAGCTTATGTCAGGCATCATAGCAGCTAAGATGGAGAAGTACAGAAGGGAATTGGCACCAAGCACCAGCTACTAGTTGACAGAACTGTAGCTCGAGACTGTAAGACCAGACACACAAACCTGTGCACAGCCTGGATTGACTACATGAGAGCCTGTGACTTGATGCCCCACACATGGATACTGAAGTGCTTGAAACTGTACAACATCAACAGGACACTAAGAGCCTTCATTGAGAACTCAATGGGAATGTAGAAGACAACTCTAGAGGCCAATTCAAAGCTAATTGCACAAGTCAGCATTAAATGCGGCATATACCAAGGCGATGCTTTGTCCCCACTCCTGTTCTGCATGGGCCTTAACCCCCTCAGCCAGATGAATGCAAAGAGTGGCTATGGATACCAGTTCCAAAGTGGAACAGTAATCAGTCACCTCCTCTACATGGATGACCTCAAGCCAAAATTGAGCGAGACATCAACTCACTGATCCACCTCACTAGGATATACAGCAAGGACATTGGTATGTCATTTGAACTTGATAAGTGCAGCTGAATGGTGTCCAAGAGAGGCAAGGTGATCCCAACTGAAGGGGTTGAACTACGGCAACATTGCAGATGTCCAGGACACCTACAAGTACCTTGGTATCCTGCAGACAAATGGCAACCAGGATGAGGCCACAAGGAAGTCAGCCAGAACCAAATACCTACAGGGAGTAAGGCAGGTCCTGAAGAGCTAGCTGAATGGTAAGAACAAAGTCCAAGCCTTCAACACATATGCGGTGCCAGTCATCAGATACCCTGCTGGTATAATAATCTGGCCAAAGGAGGAGATAGAAGCCACTAACTTCAAGACACGAAAGCTCCTCACAATGCACGGAGGGTTTCACCCTAAGTCCAGCACCCTGAGACTGTACACTAAGAGAAAGGAGGGAGGCAAAGGACTAGTGAGCATCACAACCACTATACCAGATGAAACAACCAAGCTCCTGGAATACATCAGGAAGAAAACCCCCAATGATGATCTGTTAAGAGAAAGTAGGCAGCAACTTTGGCTGTCTAGTATTATTTGTCTGTTATGACAGTGTTTAATAACCTGTTCTGATTTGATTGTGACAAGGCATTTGGAGAAATGTGATGCATATTAGTTGTGATAGTTACAGAAGAAATAGTCAACATATATTACAGTTGGCACATATTGCAGTGCAGTCTAGAATTAAACATTTTATGATTCACTATGTGAGACTTTTGTCACTCTTGTTGTTAATGTCATTGTGGTAAAAAAGGATGCAAAGTTGTTTTAGCTTGGTTGTTGTATCACTTCCATTGTTGAAATGTAATAAATAGGATTTTATAATGTACATGTTTTTTACACCCACCCTATATCAGTACCAGTTGCAATTGATCTCACACAAGCTGAAAGCTGTCCAGAAAAATGACCAGTGACAAAAATGAAAGCAACTTCATCTGGCCCCCTTGGGTCTGCATTTTAATGAGTGTCATGTTTTATTGACCACTATCCTGACTAGGTTTTGTTGGGTTTTTAGTTAAACGGTATACTACATTGTGAAAAAGTCATGGTGTCAAACCCACTACATTTTTATATTATACTGTTCTTACTGGTTAGATGTCTTCTAATAAAATACCAGAGACAAAGTGTTTTTCTTCTTTGTTTACCCTCTCTTCAGGTTAAATGGAGCACCAAGCAGCGCTCCCCCTCTCCTACCTGTTGCTAAGAGCCACCAATCAGTTGTGTACAGTAGCCCTGATTTTTTTGAACACTCATAACATATCATTTCTTGTAAAAGAAGGACGTCATCAGTTAGTTGTGCATTTTATCTGGTGAATAACCCAGCCAGCCATGGCTTCTATATCAAACAAGGGACACCTGTTTCTCTTTCAAAGTAATACTGTTTTAAAAACAAAGTTTTGCAACAAGCAACAAGAGATAGCATTTTGGCAGGTGAAGAATATATAGCTGACTGCAAGCTTGCTACAGAGGCTAATAAGCTAGCTAATTACATCAACTTGTCAGGCTTTGCATGGCACTTTACAAAGAGCAGAGAAGACATAATGTAGTTCCAATTGCTTCAAATTTATAAACATAAATTAAACAGCCTGTTGACTCTGGTGTTTTAAATTTAACTATTTAAATAAAATTTATATTTTAAATATGTTCTCAATATTTGTGATCAAATAAAAACGTACTCATGATTTTAAATTTTGTAAATAAAATTAAATGTTAAAGCTGATCACAAATTAGTTTAAAATCTGTCCTGAGAGCAGGAAAAAAGCTAATAAACTGACTTAAAAGAAAGTGACTGTGAATATGTTAACTTGTGTTCTGTCAGACTTATTTTTTGTACCCTTGCATTAAGAATAAAATAACTGTAAAGAAATATTTTATTTAGTATTATTATATTATCATATTTTTAAAATAATCATTTTTAAGCAATATGTGATATTAGGCAGCAGCAGTAATAGTAGTTATGTTTTTGTTTTAAAATAAAAACAATTAAATCATATTTTTAAAAATTAGTTTAAATATTGTGAAACTGTGGTATTTTGGCCAAGGTTATCGTTCTAGACTAGCCTAGTCTTGACTAAATAAACTAGAATATTAAACAAAAATTTCATGTATTTTAGGAGTAAAATTTAGGATGATTACTCACATGAGGGCTGCTAAAATATACATACAGAGTAGCACACAAACACAACTCTCTTTCTTAAATTTTAATTTGCTCTTTGTATTGGTGAAAATAGAGCAAATAAGTGATCAGAAGGTTCCATGAAGAAAATTGTGCAAAACACTTGGCTCAGTTTAGATCTGGGTGGTTACTCACAGGTGGTTAATTTTTTGCAGTTGTGTCCATGTTTGAAGTACTGTGGGTTTTCTATAATGGGGATCCTGTTCATCCCAATTGCCACAGAGTCCGGTCCAACATCTATTGCACAGGGGCTAATAATCCCATGGTTTACATGATGAAGAGGGTTGGCAGAGTTTTCCTCACCACCTATCACTGCTCCTGGACCTAGAAAACAAACAAAAAATTGTTTTGTTATTCTTGCTGTCAAAAGCACAGATTACTGGCTAACAGTTTGCTTCTCTGAGGAACTTTCAAATATGGTGTGCACACTTACGCAATCAATTTATTGCACATTTTTATTATTGCCTGCCACTGAGGCAAGAAGGAGAAAATGTTTTTTGCCCATTTGTTTGTGTTTTGTATTAGGAAAATATCCCATGAACTGCTGAAAAGATTTTAATTAAACTCTCAGAAAGAAATGGACATCTGCAACATGTACATCTGGCTATACATCTGCAACTCATTACATTTTGAAGTCAACCCAATTTACAATGGCCGCTACAGCTAATCAACTTTAACCAACATAAAAATGGCTGTAGCTGATTATTCCTGAGCAGATTTAAATCAGTTTCAATAATTGTGCTAACTTGTACAAAGTACAATGGGTATTTAACAAGAATGTTACCATGCTTCAAACTTGAAGTGCACTTATTCTAGGACTCTTTTGTCTAACTCAAACATTGTATTTTAGGTAAACAACAACTCTCAGGTAAAGTGCACTCATTTATGAAGGCCCTTCCCCACTGCTGATATCTGTATGGTTCCTTGTCTTGATTTGGAAAACTGAAATTGACAATATAAAAATTGACTAAGATACAAGTTAATTTACATGGCCCTTTCAGGTTGAGGTGACTATTATCAGTAGTGACTGCAGGGAATATATAAGTCATAACACCAGTTTGTGATCTACAGACACACTGAATTACACAAATATATCTGCAACATTTGAATTTTGTAATATAGTGCAAGTGTTATTGATACTAATAACAGCTGTGAGTGTGTTCTGTGCATACTTGTTTAAAAAGTGCTGAGTTTCTGGAAAGTATAAATTTACTTAAGTACAACAATGGTGTATACTTTACAACTTTAGCACAGTTATGTTTAGATTTATGAAGTATTTTCTGTTTGCATATGCATACACAATGGACAGAACAAAAACTGAAAAGTTCACACATTCAATAATTTCTGAACTAATATGCAGTTAATATTTCATTGATTGAGTATTAACTTATCAATGAAAAGTTTTGGCACTTTGTTTAAAATTCTGGCTCTGATAATTATAAAAATTTGGGCAATTATTGGACTCCATTGTTGAGTTTAGATTTTTTTTACTTGATATTTATGGTTTCCTGCCAATCTGGCAGTATCTAAGAATGCCCACATTGCTACATGTACAACTTTTCAAAATTCATAAATTTACATCTCTAGCAAAGATTGCACAGGGGCCAACTTTCAGTGTTAAAACCTTGTTTAGGTTTGTTTCTATATTTCACTCATTCTAAAACCTCACTCTGTAAAAGAAGAAATAGAAGTTGCAAATTAACTGCCACTGTAGTGACTGGACTGTGAAGTGATTGTGATAATTATTTGTCCACTTAAAAGATGAATTCGGATCTGTTGTGTTAACAATCTACCAACCCTGAAGCTACATAAAATACAGCTACTTGAGTTGCCTGTAAATAAGCAAGACTGTCTGGTTATTTTTACCTCCACCAATGAGGTTATGTTTTCAGGGGCACTAGTTTGTTTGTGTGCCCGTTCATTATTTAAAAAGAATACTCAAAAACTAACACATTTTGATAAAGTTTTCAGTAAATGCTAGGGTTGTCATAAAAAACAAGTGATTAAATTTTGGTGGGGATCTGGATCACGATCTGGATCGCATAAGAGTTCAATGGCATCAGTGACCCTATGGCCTTGGTGGAGGTTTGCACTCTTCGAGTGCTTCTAGTTAACAAAGAGAGAATAAGCTTAAAAAAATAATAACTAATGGGCCCCGGTTTGGCCAGCCATTAGTCTAGCCTTTAGGAAGACTTTGCCCTTTTCTTCCTACTCCGTGATCTATGACTGATGCTCATGTATCAAAAATCATCAGGTACTTACTAATAAAAACTATTTGACAGAACTTTAGGTCAGAAATAACCAAACTAATCATTTAAAGCTTGATTAGACAAAACAGATATAGTATGCTAAGAAAATATTTAGACTTCTCACCTTTTATGCTGAACTTTGATCGTCGTACATATTTGTTGATGAGAACAAAGAAAAGTATCAGGATTACACCGGCAAACCCGGCTAGGCCGACTGCCATGGATACCTGCAGACAAGGTCAGGCAAGTTGGTTGTGAACTAAATAAAAACAGCACGGCACTGACCACTCAGCTCTAAACATTGGATGTACATATACACCTCATTATCTGTCAAGGTTTGCAGGTGAAGACCCAAGTACTCAGACTTTTATGAGGACTCAAGTAAAAAAAGATTTAATAATATTTAAAACAAAAAGTGGCAGCATGCAAATTACAAAAGTAAAATCAAAACCTGGGACGGCAGTAAAAGAACAAGTAACCACAACCCACAATGAGTGCTAAAGTAACCAGCAGAAAAACACAAAGAAAGAAAACAGTATCATCAATAAAGATAAGGTGAAAGCCAGGGGTTTAAATGTGTTGGGAGTGGTGAGGTAAGTGGCTGCAGCTGAGACTAATTAGACAAGGAACCTAACCCTAAGGAACAGGTCAGGACTGAGGAGAAGAACTAACTGACAGAAAAGTACAGGTGGCACAGAAAACATGGCTGAATAAACTTAACACAAGTGAAATACAAAAAAACATAAAAGAAATAAACTCAAAAACATTAAAAAAAAACATCAAAACCACAGATAATGGCATTAACTTTTGGAGTCAATCCTATTCAAGATGGCTGCAACAACTATTTGACCTTGTTAAGCACAAAAATAGGTATGATTCAGTTGATTGTATTTTTATATTGAGCTAAAGTTTGATGTGGCAGTAACTGAGAGTCCTTTCCAAGATATACTCAGAGTTCTATTAGATTACAGAAAATCTTTGTTTAAAACCTTGGCATGCACGGCAGTTGGTGATGTGCTCATTGATGAATGCTCATTATTAATAGTAGATCTTTTTGTGTTGTTTGTTTTAGTTGTGTTTTATCTCACATAAACAATCAACATGTTTTGTTTTTCAGTCACTCACCCCCAAAGCATCTTCCTCTGGTTTGGAAGTCGCAGCTACTGAAAAACAGAAAAGTTTACTGTCCAGCTGCTTCTGCAGGTAAACTTTGGAGATGTATTTTGAAATATTTTCCCCCACATCAGTCACAGAACTACTCACATCACAAGCTTCACAAACTTCAATTAAATAATTCGATATGGTCTCTCTTTTTCTCACAGTTGAAGAGGAAGAAGTGAAAATGTTTGAGTTCAGGTGTTTGTTTGTCTGTAGTGTTAGCAAAATATCTCATGAATCACTGGATGAATTTTAATGAAACTTTCAGAAAGTAATAGCTGGATATCATCAACAACTGATTAACTTTCGGAGACAACAACATTCAAAAATGGCTGTCACAGCTAATCAACATTAGCAAGCACAAAAATAGCTATAACATCAATTTTACAGATTTTGACCTAATTCTAGTGTGGTAGTGTTTGAGAGCTTCTTAATACATTCTTATGCAAGCACTTACCAGTATAATAGTAAAAGCTTCCTTGACATCTTCTCAATTTCTCGCACTACTCTTAGGGTGTCCTTCCCACAGTGCGTGGCAATATGCTGG
>JAOXNZ010000064.1:3039039-3050432 GCA_028566095.1 Kryptolebias brasiliensis | reverse complement strand
TTTTTCAACTCGTGCTGCTTCCAGTTTTCTGTCTGGAAAAGAAAAGACATGAAAACAAACAGGCAGAAACAGGAGTCAGTGTTTGTGAGTGACATGTAAGAAATTGGCCAGCTTCCATCCAGAAAAGCCAATAGAAAAACCAGGTTCAAGTGGGCTAAAGAGAAGCAGTCATGGAGCATAGATGATTGGATGAAAATGATTTTCTGATGAATGATATGCATCTGTCTGGAAGATGATGCTAGCGCTTTAGTCTGATGGTGTTCGAATGAAACATGAGGCGGAAAACAAGCACAATTCCATGTGTTGGTGAAATGGGGTCACATGTCAGGATAACATCCAGGGGAGAGGGTGTTGCTGTAAAACTAAGTAATCATTTCATGTTGACATAATTTAGGTTTACATTTTCCCCTCAACTCGATTTAATATTATAGATTGATTGCAACAATTTCATATAGTTGTTTTAGCTGTGCTTTAAAAAACTGGAATGTTAATTTTTTTAATGGAATTGTTTAGTCACAAAATGAACATTCTGCCAAAATAATGAATCCTGATTCCTGGTTGTGGCTGTGGGCTCTGTTGTTATCTGTAACCTTGTGACAAATCACAAAAAGAACAATTTTCTAAAAATATATTTTTTGTTCAGATTTCATTCCAGATGCAGTGCACTCCAAGTTAAAGAAGTGCTACCATATAAAACACTGTTTTTTTCTCTACATACGTGGGCAAGAGCTTTTTTTTATTCTCATGATTTATTCTTTTGTTCTGTATCTTATTGCACAATTTTGAAATTAAACAGCAAAATGTGTGGCTCTATTGCATAGTGTACTATAATGTTTAGTAACAGTAAGTCACACTACAGACACAAAAAATGCAAAAAACTGTGAGAAAATATACAATGGAGATCAATGGGATTTGTCAAAACAGATAAGAAAGCACAGTCCTCTTTGAATGATGCTTCTACTGTGAAGTATGTCTGAGCTATAAAGCTCCAAAGTTTAAATGGGTCACAGAAAGTTAGATTTTAAAGGACTGAACTAGTATTTTAATATCTTTTACTGTTTTTACACAATCACAGTTTAAGTTTGATGATTTTGAAATAATTCTCTATGAAATGTTCAACCCACAGTTGAACATTTCATAGTGTAATTATGTAATGTGTGATTAAACAAATGTCATAGTCTGAAACTGCTATTAGTTTACTCTGGTGTGAGAGTTCATAAACGCTACTCTCAGGCACGCTCAGATTTTTAACGAGGTAGCATCCAGTTAGCTTTGAGTTAGCATCGGGTTAGCTTTGAGTTAGCATCGGGTTAGCTTTGAGTTAGCAACGTTAGCTCTCTCCTGCCGTCTTTAAGTTGATTTGCAGTGTCGTGTACTGATGTCATGACAACGATCTGAGGGTAATCAGTTCTCACCGTTCCACGTTCCCAACTCGGTCGTTATGCGCCTTGTTTTGTCAGCCATGACGGTCCTTTTGATCATCAGAATCTGAAGAGTTTTCATGTAATTACACAGATCCAGCCATCGGTTCAGGTTCATACTGGTATATATCCATTACTCCTGCAAAGTCTTCCGGCGTTTCTTGGTATTCAAAAAAGGCTTCTACTTCCATTTCCACTAGTAAACAACCAGACCGTAGCAGCTTCTTCGTTCTCCAGCACGTCATGAATCCAGGACGGCAACTCCGCCCCACAAATCACCTACTTCGGAAATTATTGACTAAAATGCTAAAAAGAAGTTATTTAAGTTTTAGGTCAGAAAAATGGGTCCCTGGAATGTTGTGTGGATGTGTTTGACGAAATAACATTAATGAAATGTCAATATTTTGAGATTTGATTTCAGTTCACCTTTAAGTTGTCTAAAATGTTCCATTTTTTTTTACAAAGAAAACAGCTTTTTAATTGCTCAACTCTTTTAGTAAATATACAAAAATATACATCAAAATGTAGGTATTTTTGTTTTTATTCACCCAGTGTGTCTCTCACTGCTATAGAACTTAAGGTTTTCTCTTTAATTCCCCCAGAATGGAGAGAGTGCACACCCAAGCTTCCACAGATTCAATATTTTAGCTCAACATATCTTTTCAAAACAGGAAATGAGGGGTCTTTTTAACTTGATATATCTCCAACATAAAACACAATAGAAACATAAAAATCCATATGTGTGACCATCATCGTTTTCTGCTGCTCACAGTTCAAGAATTTTTAAGATCTCTCTTATAGTTTTCCCAAAGCAGCTATTTGTTTGAGGCTTACTTTTCAGTCTGTTTCCCACTGACTCTTATTTACTTGGCAGTCAGGGATTGAGACACATGTTAAAGCCATTGGCAGCAGCTTTAACATTAATTTTGATCTTGGTTCTTTTTACACTTCTATCACCATGCATACATCAAAATGTTATTACAAAGTTACATTGAAATTTTGCGCAGAAGCTGCATTGACACCATGCAACATTTCTTCAGACATTTTCCAGTTTTCATTATTATTTTAAACATAATGTGAATTTTGTGTAATTTTGACTAAAAGAAAAGTAAGCATTTTAGTCACAAAGATCCACAACAACAGTAAATTATTCGTTTGGCCATCTTTCATATGCATAACTGCAGCTTGGTAGGTTTGCCTCTATCACGTGTGTCAAGCAGCTCATTAAACACAGTAAATCCTGCGTAAACAATCATTTAAGACAGGTAATTCTCAGTTGCCAAAGGAATACATTATGAGCCCTGATGTTTTATCTTTCTTCAAATCTTATAATAATTCTAAGTCGTAGTCAGGGTAAATTATATTCAGCAGGGTTGGATTCTAATCATTATTATATAATAGGTAAAAAACATGTAAAAATGTAGATAAATAAGCATCAGTTTATTTGCAGCTTGACTGATAAAGTCAGGAAAATTACAACACACAAAAAAAAGATTTTATGAAATTAAGGTTTATTTATTGCAAGTTTCAGTTAAATGGTAAATGGTCCACACTTATATAGCACCTTTTCAATTTCTCCAGGTTCTGCAAAGAGCTTTATAATTTTTCTCACTCACCTGTTCACACACAGACAGACACACACATACAGTACAGTTTCTAATATATATTTTTACACAATATATGCAGCAATTTTTTTTTACTCATATGAATAAGCATATTAGTAAGCAGTGGCAGGTTCAGTGTCTTGTCCAAGGACACTTTAGCAGGCTGCAGGGGATGGGGATTGAACCCCCAACCATCTGACAGAAAGATGACCACTCGGCCATACCCACCCACTTAAAAGCTAGGAAAAGTTATAAAAAGATCATTGCTCTTTTTTCTCTTCATACTACAGAAGGCTTTTATTTTCAGCAAAAACTTTATGAATCACTCACAACATCTCACAAAAATGGGTATAATTCAGTAAATGTTTCAGATATTGCGCTAAAGTTTAGTGTGATTAAAGCTAGGAGTCATAACACATGCTCCAAATGCTACTCATTGCAAGAAATTTTTGCTTAGGTAACTTTTGGATGTACATCTACAGCTGATAAATTTAATTCAAGATGGCCACCACATCTAATCAACATTAGCCAACAAAAAATCAGTTCAGTTTAACTCAATTTATTTTATTTATATGGCACCAATTCACAACAAAAGTCATCTCAGGGCAAACATTTAAATACATTATAAAATGCCAATCAATAAAGGTCTTTGAGGCATTCCCTCAAAGAACATAACTATCTGGTATTGCCATGCCAAGGCATCAGGATATAAATCCCCATAGAACATCTTATCTTTTACAAAACCCCTCCATTTGATGCTTTACAGGTTAGAGCTTTGAAGATCCACCAGTAAAGTCAAAAACAGAAAAGGCCAAAGAATGATAAAATGGCTACAGAGAAGTATGTTGGCAATGGTAACCTTTACTTGGCCTCACCCAAATTGACAAAAAAAAGAATAGAAAAGAGCAACATGTTTCATCAAAGCAAGTAACCTTTTCTCCAGCTACCATTCATGTGACTCAAAGTGATGTGTATTTGTGTGCAGCAGGTATTTAACATGTCCGTTTGTTTAAAGATGTGACTTTCACTAAGTTTCAGACAGCATATGTGTTAAAGAACTGCAGTGGCATTTGTTAGCAGAGGAACAAAGAATCAGAATGAAGCAATGTCCGTGTTTTTTTTTCTTACTTTTGGAAAATAAGAACCCCTCAGAGACTCCCTCACAAATGCTGTTTCCAAACTCGTCACAAACAGCCACAACTCAATGGTATACTACCTAAACATTCACACTCACATCGAAGGACAATTTAAAATCTCCACTTAATCTAACATGCATGATTTTGGATGACACCAAACATGTAAACTATATGCAGAAAGGCTCTCTGAAATTTTATTTATAAAAAGTTAAAAAGTTTTGTATTTATTTTGAGAAACCGAAAAATTGTATCAACAAAATTTTGATTGAATCCACTGTCCTCAACTTGCACAACAGGAAATAACAGACTTACTGGGGACATGAAGTGTGGCCATCTTGCTTGACCAGTACACCATATTTGGTAAATGGCTTGCACTTGTATAGCGCTTTATGTAGTCCAAGGACCCCAAAGCGCTTTACACTACGTTCAGTCATTCACCCATTCACACACTGATGGCGTTAAGCTACATTGTAGCCACAGCTGACCTGGGGTAGACTGACAGAAGTGAGGCTGTCATTACACTGGCGCCACCGAACCCTCTGACCACCACCAGTAGGCAAGGTAGATGAGCAAGGTAGATGAAGTAGGCAAGGACACTGGTGGTGGTCAGAGGGCTCGGTGGCACCGATGTAATGGCAGCCTCACTTCTGTCACTTCAAATGGCTTCCTTCACCCACCTCAAACCATCTGCCTTCTCAGTCCAAAATATGAACATTTTGGTCCTCAAAGAGTGTCCCTTATCCTTGAGGTGTACGTGAACAGCTGAGTCTTGTCCTGAAGCTCTCCTGTGTTGAGCCATGCATCTGTGGAGAGGCTGTTTGGTTTCTCCAAAATAGAGATCTTAACATTCCTTGCTGCTCTGAACTGCATACACCACACTGCTTAGTTTGCGTTTGGGTGTTTTCTCCTTAGGGTGGACCAGCCTCTGTCTGAGAGTCCTGTTGGGTTTGGAGGGAATCCTTCTGAGTTTATCAGATATTCCAGCAACATAAGTGATGACAATGCTTTTTGCATTTGTTCTTCTCCTTATTCTGTTCAATGGCATGTTTTTTAGTTGTCCTTACTGACTTGACAAAAGCCCAGTTAGGATATCCACATGTTTGTGGAGTTTTTTTGAAGTGTTTTTGTTCCTTTTCCTTCCCTTTCTGTCTTTGTGGGGACGTGTTTGGCCCAATAGTGTAGAGTTCTGATGACAAAAAGTTTCTGTTCCAGTGGGTGGTGAGAGTCAAAAAGAAGGTACTTATCTGTGTGAGTTGGTTTCTTGTAGACCTCAATATTTGAGGCTGTTCTTTCTTTCCATATGAACCAGTCTACAAAAGGCAGATTGTTGTTGTTCACAGCTTACATAACATCTCAGCTTTAAAAACTTGAACTCCACACTCTCTTCTTTTTGAATTGATAAAGCTCCTCGGATGAGAAGCGATACGTCTTCAGCTACAGAAGTCCAGTTGTTTTTGCTTTTTAACCTTTTTTGGATTTACCATGTCCTGGATGACAGGGAATCTACACTGGCATCTTCCCTGTTTCCGTTTTGTATTTTAGTTCATTCCTCTCTGAGCACCCTTGCACTAATTTCTCACCCATCTTCCAGCTTTTGCACTTCTCCTTCACTGTTTTCTCGGCTCTCATAAAAATGCCTCTCTTTTAGCCTGTTTGGTTTTTGCTGCTCTGTTTTTGTCTCTTGCTCTCTGGGGCGCACTTCTCCCCCATATGCTAATGATGTTTCTGCACTAAGAAAGGAAGCTGCTTACCCATTCACATCAGGGCTAAACACATGCATGTATGCATAAACAAACACAGACACACTCACCATATTTTTTTTTCTTGCCATGTGCATCTCATTAGAGCAGCTTTACATCATGCTGCTCCAGATTGCTTTATCGCCTTTGTTTCATTCATACACCTTTTCTTTCGTTTTCTAGAAGCTATTTTTACAACTAAAAAAAAATATCAGACATTTCTTTACTTCTGTTTTTTCTTTGGTCATGTCCTCCTGTCATTCACAACAATCTTGCATTATCCCTATATATTTCTGATAGCAGATGTTGCGCAAAGCTGAGCTTTATGTTACATTTGTAACTACTTAATATTTTTAGACTCCACTTTGTGTTTACAGCTCCTGTACACACGTGTTATGCCAAATGTTTGCACACATCCACAGTATATGATACGGTTTAAAATTCTTTTTTAAAAGTCTTGCATGGTGTCCTTTCAGCATAGCGACACAAGCACTCTGTGCTGGCTCAATTTCCTTCTGGTTAAGACCCCAATGTTGTATTAAAGTAGAGCATGAAACTAACTGAAAATTTGACAAATGAAAGCAAACAATCAAAATGCTGACAAGTTGTTGTCCACATAGGTGTACACAAAGGATGGTTACAAACTCAGGCATTCATTTTTGTTGATTATTGCCCGCTGCTCACTGTGTTTGCATGTGTGTAAGCGTGTGAGTGTTTGTTTGTCTGTTAGCAAAATATTTCATGAACCTCCAGATGGAAAATTATTAGAACGTAATCATTAAATATACATCTACAACTGTTTACAGTCAACCCTATTCAAGCCAGAGCTAAGCTACCTTAGCAAACACAAAAATGACTATAACTTAGCTGATTTTACATATATTGAGCTAAAATTTGGCGTGCTAGTAACTGAAAGTCATTCTCAGCACACACTCTAAGCACTAGTTCTTTATATTTTGCCATTATCTATTGAAGTCAACTGTGTTTGTTTGTTAGCAAAATATCTTGTGTACCACCAGACAGATTTTAATGAAACTTTCAAACTTTTATACAACTGAATACGTTTTGGAGTTAGCCCAGTTCAAGATGGCTGCGACAGACAAAAAGACCAAACTGCCTCCATTGTTATTGAGTTAAATATGTTAATGATTACTTTCTGAGTTTCACTAAACTCTGATCAGTGGTTCATGTGATTTTTTTGTTGCCAAGAGACAGACAATGTAGACTTTAACAGTTAATTCCCAAGTTTTAAGCAAAGATGTTGCACAATGTGTAGCACTTGGAGAATGTGTTGGGCATATGACTCTCAGCTACTCCCACATGGACTCTTAGCTCATCATCCATAAAACTAACTAATTTATAAATCAATTAAATTCAATCCAGTTTATTTATATAGCGCCAAGTCCCAACAAATGTTGTCTCAGGGCACTGTGCAAAAACATTCACATACATTGTAAAGAGCCAATTAGTAAAAGTTATCTATCTAAGGATACCAGCATATTTCATTGAATCTTCACTTCGATGCAGACTCCCAACCTGAGCAGCACATTGGCAACAGTGGAAAGGAAAAACTCCCTTTTAACAGGAAGAATCGTCCAGCAGAACCAGGCTCAGGACGAGCAGTCATTTGCTTCAACCAGCTGGGGTTTTAGAGGACAGGATAGAGATACAGACAAACACTGAATGACTGGACCAGGTGTAGTTTCTACTAGAAAAAAGACAAAGAAAAACATATGTTAATCATAGAAATGATTACCAAAACAAACATGGAGACTAGAGCAAGTAAAGACAGCAGCAGATTGAGGAAATGTGGTCAATTTATCCTCCAGCAGTCTAAGCCTATAGCCACATCACTAAGGAAGGTTCAGGAAACCCAAGCCAACCCTAACTATAGGATTTATCAAAAAAGAAAGTCCAGGGTGTCAGCCTCACGGACGGAAACTGGAAGTTGGTTCCACAAGAGAGGAGCCTGATAGCTGAAAGCTTTGCCTCCCTTTCTACTTTTGGAAAGTCGAAAAACCACAAGTGAACCTGCAGTTTGAGAGCAAAGTGCTCTGTTAGAAAAATATGAAACAATAAATCTTTAATATAAGATGGAGCTTGGTTGTTGAGAGTTTTGTTTGTTAAAAGTAAGATTTAAAATTATATTCTGAATTTTAAATATAATGGAGAGAAGCTAAAGCTGGAGAAGTATGATCTCTCCTTCTAACTCTCGTTAGAACTCTGGCAGCAGCATTTTGGATCAACTAAAGACTTTTTAGAGTTTTTTGGAAACCCAGATAATAAACAATTACAATAGTTCAGCCTAGACATGATCAATGCATGGACCAGTTTTTCTGCATCATTTTGAGACAAGTTTTTCTAATTTTAGTGATATTACGCAGGTGGAGGAAAGCGGTCCTGGTAACATTTTTAATGTGGGGATTAAAAGACATGTCCTGGTCAAAAATAACACCAAGGTTTTTTTTACATTAAAACTGGAGGCCAAATTATTGCTATCCAGAAGACATAAAAGGTTGCAAAGTTTATTCCTAAAATGCTTAGATCCAAAAACCACTACCTACTACGGGTTTTTATGTCTTTTACACATGCTTGTAATCTAAGTAACTGATTGGATTCATTGGGTTTCATGTATTAATATTGTAGTACTTGTATGTATGTGTTATGCCTCCGTTATTTCCTATACCGACTAAGACAATACGAGTTTAA
The DNA here is from genome assembly GCA_028566095.1 of Kryptolebias brasiliensis. Taxonomy (NCBI): domain Eukaryota; kingdom Metazoa; phylum Chordata; class Actinopteri; order Cyprinodontiformes; family Rivulidae; genus Kryptolebias; species Kryptolebias brasiliensis. The sequence continues at coordinate 3,041,823 of JAOXNZ010000064.1, read as the reverse complement.
CTGTGTTACTGTGAATTTACCTTGTTAACGGAACTCTGCATGCAGCGGTTGTGTGTTCTGGGGGAAGATGTTTTTTGGGAAAAACAAGATGGATGCTCGCTGACTCTGGTGTAGACGTGTAAAGTTCGTCTGCATCGGCGTAAGAACACCTAAACCGGCCAACTGTATTGTTGTTTGGTTTTCTTCATTTCCCTTTTGGAGTGGTTTTTATCCTGCACAACTTTCATCCATCTAAGGCAAACGATAGCAATATAACTGAGTATTATCAGCATAACAATGAAAATTTACCCCATGCTGTCTAATATCTTTACCTAATGGAAGCATATATAAAATATATAGAGAGTATTGGTTCAAGCACTGAACCCTTAGGAATTCCATGACAAACTTTGGTGGCTGAAGAAGATTCATTTTTAACATTTACAAACTGGAATCTATCAAATAAATTGGGAGATACAGGTCTTTAAATGGCCAGAACTCCTGACTCGAGATTAGGTTTCTTAAGTAAAATATTAGCAAAATATATTTTGTTGTGATAAAGTATGTGTTGTGAATGACTCTTAGCTACTGAGTGTGAAATTTCGTAATTTTGCAAGAGATCCACAGTGAGTATATGGATTCCTTCGAGGAATGCTATGCCTTTGATTTTTTAAATTTTTAAAGTCTTTTGTTTATTTGCTCAGTTTAATTTTCCAGTTTCTTGTTCATCAACATTCCAGGGTCCATTACTGAGAATTCTGGAGCAAAATCTAAACTTTCTTTTAAAATTTTATTAATACAAGCTAATATGTATGCACTTTACAAAGCTGAAATGTCTAACGTCTAGTTTAATTAAATCCACTCCCACACAAAGAAATCCTTCTCTTTCTCTAACTGCCATCAACCCAACAGAAGGAGGTAATCTGTACTGTGGTGTATTTGCCCCCCATGGTTTCCTTGAGTTGGTACAGTCCTTGTGTTCTCAGACGTTCGGGTTCTCTCATGTGGTCAGTAATGGAAATAGCACAATAAAGAGATACAGAAAATGGCCCGACCCTCCTCTGTTTATTAAGACATTACAACTGGCGACGAGGATACTTTTCAGGGGAGAGAAGACGTCAAGTGTCAGTACTAGTGAGTACAATGGCTCAGGTTGGCAAAATAGATGACTTCAGACCAGAGGTTGAGCCATGGACAGCCTATATCGAGCGGCTAGAGCAATACCTGGAAGCTAACGACATTGACGAAGAAAAGCACATGGCGGTGTTGCTAAGTGTAATGGGTGCGAAAGCATACAGACTTTTACGAAACTTAGTACAGCCTGAAAAACCAAAAGACAAGACTTTTGGCGAGATTGTGGATATTTTGAAAGAACACTATGAACCGAAACCCTTATTGGTTGCTGAACGTTTCCGTTTTAATAGATGCAACCAAAAGACGAGTCAGACTGTTGCCCAGTATGTCGCAGAGCTAAAACAACAAGCAGCTAACTGTGATTTTGGTGCGTCGCTGGACTATGCACTGAGGGATCGGTTCGTAAGTGGAATTAAAAACGAAGCGTGCCAGAGGAGGTTACTTTCGGAGGACCGGCTGACCTTCGCCAAAGCTTTTGAGATTGCTCTCAATATGGAGACTGCAGATAGAGACACTCGACAGCTAAGAGGCACCGAAGGTGAATGGGTTAGTGAGACAAACATTCACAAGGTGAGGCCAGTAAAAACAAATATGTGCTACAGATGCAAAGGAAAGAATCATAATGCAAATGAATGTCATTTCAAAGAGACTAAATGCCATAATTGTGGGAAGATTGGACACATTAGGAAAGCATGTCGAGCTAAAGTGCAAAAGAGTCATGAAAAGAGTGTGCCAAACAGGAGCAGCAGAGAGACAAAGTATGTGACAGCTGAGGAAGACCCAGAAGAGGAGTTAGCCATTTTGACTGTTAGTGCTGAGGATGATGAACGATATAAAGCAACATTTGCAATAGACAATGTTGAATTGGAAATGGAAATTGACACAGGAGCAGCAAAAAGTGTCATTTCACATCCTACATACTTGAAAAAGTTCTCACACCTGCCTTTGCAGCCAGCTAAAGTGAAGCTCAAAGCTTACAATGGAGGACGTATTTGTGTTTTGGGACAGCTTGTAGCACAAGTGGTGTATGAAGACCAAGCTATAGATTTGCCACTGTTGGTTGTCAGGGGACATGGTGCATCACTGTGTGGAAGGAACTGGTTGACAAAACTCCAGCTTAACTGGCAACAGATTAAGTACGTGGGTGAGCCAAAACACCTTTCACTCAATGAGCTTTTGGATACTTATAGTGATGTGTTTAAGGAGGAGTTGGGCACATTGAAAGACATTAAAGCTGCCATTGTGGTCAAACCTGCGATGCCGCCCAAATTTTGTAAACACAGGCCTCTTCCATTCGCGATGAAGGAAAAGGTGGAAAAAGAACTTGAAAGACTGGAAAAATGTAACATCATTACACCTGTGAGACACAGCGAGTGGGCAGCACCAATAGTGCCGGTGCTAAAGAGGGACACTTCTATTCGCTTATGTGGGGATTACAAAGTGTCGGTGAACCAAGCCCTTGAAGCCGATACTTACCCTCTACCACGTTTGGAGGAACTACTGGCAACACTCAGGGGGGGAAAGTACTTCTCAAAGATAGATCTGGCAGCAGCCTATCAACAAGTACTGTTGAAGGAGGATTCCAAGAAGTACACAACTATTAACACTCATAAAGGACTGTTTGTCTACAACAGGCTTCCTTTTGGAATCAGCACAGCTCCATCTATTTTTCAG
>JAOXNZ010000064.1:2999996-3012579 GCA_028566095.1 Kryptolebias brasiliensis | reverse complement strand
GTCCCCCATATTATTTTAGTTATTAGCTATACATGCTGCATAAAGTTTCCATTGCTGGAAGATGATCAGTATTTGACTATTAAATGCAGCTTTTTCAGGAGATTTGGCAAAATGCTTTCAATTCAATTCAGTTCAATTCAATTCAGGGCCTTTATTGTCATCATACAAAAGCATGATGAAAGTAAAAAACAGCTACCGCTGAACAGTGCTAAAAAACTACACCATCTATATAACTATGTAAAGAATACTAATAGAAAAATACAATAAAAAGATAAATAACAGAATTAAATACATTGTACAACGTAGTGCAAAATCACATGGTGCAACATAAGGGTGTCAATGTACATTAAGGTGGGGTTTTTGTTAGGTAGCAGTAAGGGCCGTGTTAAATGTTCTTATAGCCCACAGGTAAAAACTGTTCTTCAGACAGTTAGTCCTGCATCTCAGAGACCGGAACCTCTTCCCTGATGGTAATAAGTTACAGAAAATCCAACAGGGATTTTTTGTTCAGTTTTCTTTTTTTTTCTTGTATAGTTATATAAAAAAACAACCAGTATGCTTCAGAGTTTTATTCTATGACGTACTGTGCATTAAACCAGTCCTACATTAAAGCCAGTTATGCCCCTGGTGGTTTTAGATGTGTGTGGTTTCTGGTTTGGCCTTGATGTACTTATGGCCATTTAGTAGGCCACAGTCCATCTGCACAGAGCTACCAGAAGGCCCTGAGGACAAATAAAAGGTCCAGGAAACTCATCTTTTATGCTTCCTTTAAAAGGAAATGCACCATCATTAATGGCTTCTTATTGTGGTCCTTGTGCCTTTGTGTCACTGTCGGATGTTTCAGAATAAGCAATAACCCTGCATCAAAAACATAATGAGCTTTGATAGTATTTCTGATACACTTAACTTCTGGTAATTTTTTTCCCATTTTATTTTTAATATTTACTTTACTACAATTTACTAAACATCCAAAATTTGTTATAAAAAAGTTCTTGGAACAAAGTGATATTTTCCTAACTCATCTCATCCTTAAAAATCTCACAAACTCACCCTGCAGATTTTTACGTTTTTTATTTTTCAGGGAAACAGTTCAACTCTGCCAACAATGTTCACAGTTGTACCACTTATACTGCACCATTTATGGATTTATAACTTCTGAGACTTGTACTCATATGGGAAAATTGGGTTTCATGCATTCAAATAATTTATTCTGTTCAACTTGGACCTGTTGTCCTTATTCAGGACACTTGCCACTGAAAGGTGGTTGATTATGGTTTTGACTGTGTCGAGGTGCTTGTTTGTCTGTCTGATAGCAAAACATCTTATGAACCAGTAAGTGGGTTTTAATGAATACTTGAAAGGAATAATTGTATGAACATATACAACTGTTCAACTTTTGGAGTCATTCAAATTCAATACGGTCACCACAGCTAATTAATTTTAGCCGACACAAAAATGGCTATAACTCCATCATTTCTCAACATTAGATAATATCTTAATCTTAAACTCTAGCATAAAATGTGACAGGTGATAGGTAGTCCTTCAAAGAATGCTGGGTCTTTGTTTATTATTATTTATTAATTTCTTTATTTTGCATCCATTCGTCTTTTGCCACTTTACTGTGCTGGGGTCATGAAGGCAACAGTCTATCTGAATTACCTCAGCTGATTTTTTTTAATAAGGAGGAGCAGCAGCTCTGGTTTTAGGTTCCCCCAGATGATGGAACCTCCCCCCTTATCGCTAAAGCCATTTTTTCATTGTCCAGTCTCAGCACGACTCGCTCCGCTTCGATTCAGCTTTACTCAGGTATACAGGGTCTGGCTGGATTTTGACTGTGACTTAGACCTGGTCTAAGACCTGGGAATTATGTTAATGAGTCACACAATGAAGATCTGGGAGAGAGTTGTGGATGCTAGACTTAGACAAGAGGTGACTATTTGTGAGCAGCAGTATGGTTTTATGCCAAGAAAGAGCACTGTAGATGCCATCTTTGCTTTGAGGATGTTGATGGAGAAATACAGAGAGGGTCAGAAAGAACTTCACTGCTTTTTTGTGGATTTAGAAAAAGAATATGACAGGGTGCCGAGGGAGGAGCTGTGGTGTTGCATGAGGACATCTGGAGTGACAGAGAAGTATATTAGCATGCTTACATGCTTACATGTTAGCATACATGTCCTCATACAGGACATGTATGAGGACAGCAGGACAGTGATGAGGTGCGCTGTAGGAGTGACAAATAGCTTCAATGTGGAGGTGGGACTGTATTAAGGATTGGCTCTAAGCCCCTTCTTGTTTGCTCTGGTGATAGACAGACTAACAGATGAGGTCAGGCAGGAATTCCTGTGGACTATGATCTTTGTAGATGACATTGTGATCTGTGGTGAGAACAGGGAACAAGTGGAACAGAACTTGGAGAGGTGGAGGTATGCACTTGAAAGACGAGGGATGAAAGTCAGGGAGAGGGAGGTAGGTGGAACAGTGAGGCTTCCAAGGAGCAGAGGTCACAAAAGTGCAGGACTTCAAGTACTTAGGGTCCACTGTCCAGGAAAACGGGGAGTGTGGTAAAGAGGTGAAGAAGCGAGTCTAGGCAGGATGGAGTGGCTGGAGAAAAGTTTCAGGAGTGATTTGTGACAAAAGGGTGGCAGCAAAGGTCAAAGGAAAGGTTTACAAGACAGTGGTGAGACCACCTTTGTTATATGGTTTGAAGTCAGTGGCACTGACAAAAAGACAAGAGACAGAACTGGAAGTGGCAGAGCTGAAGATGTTGAGGTTCTCCTTGGGAGTGACAAGAATGGATAGGATTAGGAATGAGGTCATCAGAGGTACAGCACAGGTTGAACGACTGAGAGATAAAGTTAGAGAGGTCAGACTGAGATGGTTTGGACTTGTGCAGAGGAGGGACAATGGGTAAATTGAAAGATGTTAGAGATGCAGCTGTCAAGAAAAAGACAAAAAGGAAGGCCAAAGAGGAGATATATGGATGCAACTAGAGAGGACATGGGGGTAGTTGGAGTGAGGATAGAGGACACAGAAGACAGAGTTAGATGGAGGAGGATGACTCGCTGTATCGACCCCTGGAAAGGGAACAGCTGAAAGAAAAAGAAGAAGAAATGTTATTTATTCCCCAAATTAAAAATATTACCAGGACCTTAATATCACTAAAATAGAAACATCTTGTCCCAAAATGATGCAGTAAAACTAGTCCATGCATTTATCACGTCTAGGTTGGACTGTTGTAATTCTTTATTATCTTGGTGTCCAAAAAACTCTTTAACCGTCCTTAAGCCCTCAAAAGAGAGAGAGACAAACAGAGGTAGAGGTAGAGAAGCCCTTGTAACTTTGGGTCAATTTGACCCAAAGGCAACAGGAGGGTTAAAACGTCTTCAGTTGATCCAAAATGAGAAGGATCATATTTATCCAATAATGGCTTCTCTCCATTGGCTCCCATTCAAATTTGGAATAGAATTTAAAATCTTACTTCTTCCTATTGAAGATCTATTGAAGATCTTATTGTGCCATATTTTCCTAACTGAGCACTTTGCTCTGACTGCAGGTTTACTTATGGTTCCTAGAGTTTCCAAAGGAGGCAGAGCTTTCAGTTATCAGACTTCTTTCTTGTGGAACCAATTTCCAGTTTCTGTCTGTGTGGCTGACACTGTCTACTTTTAAGACTGCTGGAGGACAAACGGACCACATTTTTTCACTCTGCTGCTGTCTTTACTAACTCTACTCTCTCATGTTTGTATTTGTAAGTATTTCTATCATTATCTTGTGTTTTTCTTTGTCATTCTTTCTATAGAAACTACACCTGGACCAGCCATTCTTTGTCTCTGTCTCTTTCCTACCCTCTTAAACCCTAGCTGGTCAAGGCAGATGGCTGCCCATCCTGAGCGTGGTTCTGCTGGAGGTCTCTTCCTGCTAAAAGGGAGGTTTTATTTTCAACTGTTGCCAATGTGCTTCTCAGGATGAGAGACCGCAACAAAGTGAGGATTCAACACAATCTGCTGGCTTCCTTAGATAGATAACCATTAGTAATTGTCTTTTTATAATGTATGTGAGGCTGCGTCCCAGATGGGAGTTTTCAGCTACATAATAGAAGCCCAGTTACTTTGTTTTATTTTTATTTTTTTGAATTAGCACATCAGTAGTAGCATAGCAGTAGTAGTATTAGCAGAAGTATGCTGAAGTAAATTTCAAAAAGAACAATGTCTGAAGGATTTGAGGAGATCCAAATGTGTTTTAATAGGGATAATTGGTTTAATTAAAGTTAAATATTTTGAAAAGTATAAAAGTTATTAAAATCTAAAGTCAGAGCACTTATCTCCTAAGTAATCTTTAACGTTTTGATATGTGAATGATTAAAATAGCACAAAGTATGTAGAAGTTGTTAGATGCCAAAAAATGTACGAAAAAAACAAACAGAAAACCAATCATGTATGCTGACTCAGCATTTACACAATAAACTCTGTGTGAAAATAAGCTCAGTTTAGGTATTATTAGATATGTGCTATACATATATATTGTCTAGGTATGATACATATGACGGCGGGCAAGACAGTAACCCAAGAAAATACAAACATCATTGACTAACTATTTTATGTGACAGTTACTTCTTAGAACACATACAATTACAATCAGACATGCATGTATTGACATTTTACGGTCTATAAACAGGTGGTCTTTGGCCTGCCATTGTGACAGCAGCTACTTCAGTAAACCAGGATTTCTGTGTGAAATCTTCACAAAAAACTTACATCCTTTTGTGGAATGTTTAATGTTCAGATTCTTGATCTTGAAGGTATTAATTGTTTTGCTGCAATTTTGCTTCACTAATACATTAACAAAAAAGGGAATTCTTTCAACAACACAATAAAATCCCTCTGAGCAATACCCATGTTGATCTTAGATCTATGTAACTGCTGGGGATAATCGCGTATGATAAAAGCACAGAGGGGTGAGTGATTACAGGACCCATAGAAAATGCATTATAGTACATGAAATATGACAAGAAAACAAGTTTTACATGAAAGTCAATAGCAACACCTGGGGCAGTTTCCAACATGGATGGAATCTCTCCAGAAAGTGCATTACTACTGTGTTTGCCACCCCTATCCATACAAGCAGTTTCAGCTGATAAAAACTCTTACTTTTAATAATGCTTTCCAAAATGAAGATTTTTTTTTTTTAACTCAGGGGATGTGTGTGGGCGTAAGATACAGAACTTTTCAGAAACTACTGTTTCATGTATGTCCACTTTGACTTTGTGCCTTTAAAAAAAAGAAGGAAAAAAAACCAAACTGTTTTTACTACATTTTCTGGCTTTGTCTCACCTAATCCTGATCATCAGATATACTATAACTAGAGAGAGAACCAGAAGGAAGTTGAGGCCACCATGGACAAGCAACCCTTAGTATCAGGCTGCAGTACCATTTTTAAGTCCTGCCCCTCCATGTATATAAATGAGACATTTGACTGACTAAAAAAAAAATATATACTTCAGATAATTTTTTTCAGCTGTTCATTTTTGTTGATTTATATAGCTCTTGCTTTGCTGCTGTATGTTCAAATATACATTTTTAAAATACATTTAAGAAAAGTCTCATTACACTGTGACTGACAGTGTCACAGCTAGTTTGGAGGGTATGTAGGCAGGACTTTTGACTTTAGGGTTTATCCCTAGTTTTGGAGCCTCTGGCTCCAAAAACACCACAAAAACATACATTTTGGCTTCAATTTTGGACAATGCAAAGAAGCAAAAATGCTTCATCCATCTTTGTTAATGTCCATGAGCCTGATTCTGTTGCCATTAAAGGTACTCATTATAATGTCATGAAGATCCGTCTGAAAAATTTATAAAGAAATAAAATCCAGGATGGTACAATCGAAACCATAAGTTATGGTTATATAAAAAAAGACACAAATAGATTTTTTTCACACTGTTTGACGTGAAATCAGAATAAACTTTTACCTTTTTAGGTCAATTAGGATTTTCAAAATTATTTCTATTTGCTAAATGCCAGAATAATTAAAGAGAGAATGTTTTTAAGGCAATTTATTTATTTTTTTTAAAGTGAAAAGTTTAATACACTAGGATTACTATGCCTTTAAACAATTTGGGACATTTGATGTCATGTCTTTGGAAGCTTCTGATAGGTTTATTGATAACAACTGAGCTAATTAAAGGCACACTTAAGGATAACAAAGTCAGTGTTTTGGAGTGGCTGTCACAAAGGCCTGATCTCAATCCTATCGAAAATTTATGGGCAAAGCTGAAAAGGTTTTACTGGTCTAACTGTAAATGATGAGGCCAAACTGTGTGTCCAAACTTTGGACCGGTTCTCTAGCTCCATTTTTCCATTTAATACAATCTATCTATAATTTAAACAGAGAACCAGACAAAACATCTCAAAACAAGATAATCTTTAACACCTTTTTTTCCAAAGATGCTTTTGAAAAGTAATGTATTTGTAACCCTGAATGCTCTGAAATAAAAATAATTTGTTTGTGATGCCAAGTATTGTTGCTATTAGAAGTTTCTATTCACACATCATGAGCATGAATGTCAGATTATTTTGTGTTTTTAATGATTTATTTAAACCATTCTTTTTCCACGGAGGAAGGATTTATAACATTTAACTTAAATGACTTTTAAAAACAAGTTTGAATTTTTTTCTGATGCACACAGGGTCTGAAATTATGACTGGATGGAAACTTCTGTCCTCAAGTCTAATGTTCAAACAGAACCAAATCAAAGTTGTCTGTCCTGCTCATTTTTTATTTGATGTTTTTATGTTCTGTTTGAGTTTGTACATTTCTCTGTCACCAGTTTTATCTTGTACCTCCTGAATCTCATCAGGCACTGATGCGTCCATCAGTCTGAAGAGAAGGTTCCTCAGCGGCCTGGCCTGTCGACCCAAAATACTCGTGGCCACGCCCCCCGCCAATGCCAGAGCCAGATGATTGGATAAAAGCCGAAGACACAGCTTGAGGAAGTTATGATGCTCCCTGCAAACATAGAAACTTTATTATTCCTAGGAACTGATATCATCTGCAGACAGCTCAAGCCTAAATGAACTCACCTGGAGGAGGGGAAGGGAAGGGGGGGAACGTCGCTGTTGATGCCATCACAGTAGCGCTCGAGGAAGGAACGCAGATGAGAAAAGGTGCTTTCTTCAAGGTCGACACAGTACGGTCGGTGCCAGGCCACCACCTGCCTGCAGACCCACAATAAATAAAAAAAATTAAAAAAATTATGTGTTTATTCAGACAGAAGCATCAACTCCTGGTTGCTCAGTTCCATAAAGCTGACAAACTCTGGCACCAAAGACAGAAACATCAGCAAAAATGAAAACTGCAAGCAGCGATGAACGGTCCTCAAACCTTAATGACACTACAGCCAGTGTCACAATCCAGGGCAATAAGAACCACCACCTCTAGAGTTACATCAGGACATATAAATACATTCAGCTCAGGACACATATCAACTAGGGATGTCCCGAGCTGACCTCATGTGTCAGATCAAGACATTTTTCATTGTTAAGTATCTGAGTAGCTTGCAATTTTTGTAGTTCGGTTATTTCTTGTGGTGGTAAAAATAGAGCTACATTTAATACCATTAATTTAATTAGACATTTAAAATCCAAACACTTAGGAGTACACTGAGCTCACCCAGCTAACTCTTAAAGCTAACACAGCTAGCAACACCCTTTAGAGGAAACTCTAAAGAACTCTAGAGAAGAGACAAGTTTCACCAGGATAGACAGACGACAACAAGGATTACAGAACGAGAGACTCAATTTATGTCTCTGAGTGACCAACCCTTTGCTGTGGTGGAGAAAATAGGTTTTGTCTCTTTTTGGAGCTGTTAGAGCCACGATACATCCTACCCTCCTGACACTACATAACGTACAGTTTCCTGAGTTGTTTCAAAAAGTTCACCATCACCTGAAATATTTGTTTTCTTTGTATATAATATTAAAAAAAAAAAACAACACAGACACAACTTGAGGAACAGTATGAACATTGGTTTTCTTTACTGGAATAAAGAGCTACAAGCGGATGATGGCATGGATTTTAACAACTTTAATGTACATATGATCTGTAATTTGAAAGCTTGTGCTGTAATAAAATGTGTAATAATGTAAGTAACAAATTGAGACTCAGTATCAGCAAATAATTAATCTTGAATGACTTCAACTAGTATTGGGGACAAAAAAAATATTGATCAGGACATCCCTAATATTGATCATGAAAAATTTTGGTCAGATCAGACAATGTCTCTTGGACTTATATCTACTTCCTGTAACATGGTGAACGATTGGCTATACCAATAAATTGACAGTTATACATGTCTCTTTTTTTTTTTTTGTCATGTGAAATTTGGTTCAGATTCAATGTTTTATGTGTGAGTTATCATTACTTCCAATTTGGTGACAAAGGCTTGACCAGGACAAATTGACATGTCTATGTGTTTATACTGAAACCATCATAAAGTATTGTGCATGTGGTCATCATTAAATCTTGTGTTTCTGAATAATAAGAAATGACACTCTATGTCTTAACAACTTAGCCGTTTTGGGATGTGTCTTCAGACAGTAGGTGGAGCTGTTTTGGAGCCTTAATTCTACCACACTAATGTATTCCGGCTAACAGAATTCCCATGAGATCAGACATGCCTCTTGGATTTAGAGCCACTTCCTGTTGGGTGATAAAAGAATGACAAGGATAATATATAAATAAGGATATTGTCTAATGTTCTATTTGTTTTACATGTAAAAATGTCTGCTGGAGGACCCACGTGAAGCATTTTAAACTGTGTTTTAGATTTATTGCTCTATGTGTGAATTAGAAGGACTTTGTGTTTTGCTTGAAAACAGACAAACCTTCAGGTCAAGCCATCTCCACAACATTCAAAATAGAGTTCAGCTTTTCATAACTTCTAATCTAATAAGTGATTTTTAACTTGATAAGTCAAAACCTTTAGGAGGAGTTTTGCAAACAAGTGTTTGTTGTTTAAATGTATAAAAATGTATAAATGTGTTTACCATTTTGTATAAATGAGAGTTAGTTTAATTTGTACAAATAAATTAAATAAGCAAATACTTGAGAAAAAGTTAATATTTACTGGACAAATTTAAAGAGTGTTTTGGCTTAAAATGCACATCCCTACAAGCCACAGCCACAGACTTTTTTATATCTTTTATTCCCCATCTTGGTCAGTTCTATATTTGCATCAAACACAGCAAGCCATGGCAAAGAGGTTCACCACAGAAACTACAATATTTAACACTAAATACAAAGTTTAGAGCAAAACAATATTCACACAATGTCTATTGATCTGGGAGAACAACTTTTCGGTAAGTTTTGTTGGCCCATAATTGACTGGAACTGTAAGGAAAAAATGTGACGACTCGTGCAATTCAAACAGTCAGATCAAAATAAGGAAGAGGGAAGCTTGTCAGCTCATTACTTTAACAAACTCTTCCACATGAAACATGTCAGCTGAGGTAAGACGTGATCTTGCAGCTATATGTGCAGAATCAGATTTTCCGCTAGAAAAAGTAAGAAAGGTTTGTTTGTTTTCACTTGTTTCAGGTGAAGCGTTCCTAAAGTATGATTATATCTCAAGTAAAGCTTGTTAACTTCATGTTGAAGCAGCTGAAAGCTGCACAGATGAACCTTTGAGGAAAAACAAGTTTGTCAACAAAACAACAGATAAAACGGACTGCAGCTTCCTGATCATCAGCATCATTATCAGTATGTCAAATAGGACACAGTTGCTGTGTTTATGTTGAAATTTGTACGTATTTATGAAACTATGGATTTTTTTTTTCATTGAATTGTCATGTTTTATTATTCTATGGAACAAAAATGGTTTTACATCCAAAAATTGGGCCATCAGAAAACTAAAAACAGAAAAAAAAATTAATTTGGAAATTCTTAGGGCCTAATGATCCTCTCTCTAAATCTGATTTCCAGCATTTGTAATGCAAGTCAACATACTCCCATTTCCCTTTGACTAGTGTCCCTTATTAGGAAGAGTTTGGTGGTGCTGTGACAACAGCTTCAGCGTCACCTGTCTCTGGGCAGAGCGGTCCAGGCTAGGCTGTGGGATGTCCCTGCTGAGATCTGCTGAATAGCGACTCCGTCCAGGCCAACCACCTTCTTGGGTTTGGTGATGGGTCCTGTGGAGTTCCCCTGTCCACACTGACCCATGGAGTTGTTGCCCCATGCGTACACTTCATTATCTGGATGATGACAACAATCAGAACAAACATTCAACCCTCAGATAAAAATAACACTTTAGGAATTAAACAAATTTTATACGAACAGATAAAACCAATGTTGAATGTGTTTGCAATTATATCATTCTTATTGCAACAGACTTCAATAAATACAGATCTACAGAGACAGCAAATTAATATTTCAACAGGAAGTAAAAGAGGATTCAAAAGTTCATCACCACTGAGCTCTAAATGTAAGATTATAGTTAAAAAATTATAGAAAAACTACGTTTATGGAAGCAAAGATGAGAGGAGTACCATGAGACAGGGCCAAGCAGTGGCTGTCCCCAATGGAGATGTCCACGACTCGGGTTGTAGCCAGCTCCTCAATCAGTTTGGGTCGCAGCGCTGTAGCTTCAGAGGAACCACAGCCCAGGCAGGCGCCACAGCCCCAAGCATACACCTGAACACAGGCGAGACGATTCAAAATGAAACACAAACATTTAGGAAAATTTTCAGATTGGAAATTAATGTTCACAAATTCAGGGAATAAAGCAAAACAAAAAAAATCTTTTGACTGAATTTTTTTTTCTACACTTAATCATATTACCAGAGCATCACACCCTATAATAGAACATTATACAATATCCTTATTTATATATTATCCTTGTCATTCTTTTATCACCCAACAGGAAGTGGCTCTAAATCCAAGAGGCATGTCTGATCTCATGGGAATTCTGTTAGCCGGAATACATTAGTGTGGTAGAATTAAGGCTCCAAAACAGCTCCACCTACTGTCTGAAGACACATCCCAAAACGGCTAAGTTGTTAAGACATAGAGTGTCACACATTTGACAGCCTTTTTTCTGCGTGTCACTTCCCAAAAGTTTTCATGTAAAGAGGAGTATACTGTGTACATGCCCTTAGTCAAAGTACACAGCATAGTGTTCTCAAATGAAGTATTCAAGTTGTAAGACACACGTCCAATAAATAACTCCACTAATTCAAACAAAAATACTCCTGAACATTTGTTGCGGTATCAGTCAACAGAAATTATGAGCATTGGAAATGATCAAACAAGGTCAAATATTATAGAAACATTACTGTTGCCATTTACAAAAGGATAAGTTGTTTTAGTTGGAGTAAAATAATAAATATAATAACAATAATGTAACTGCCTGACTGGGGATCAAACCCAGATCTCCCATATGTCAGGCGGCTATGCTAACCATTGTCCCAATAATTGGCATGTTGCACAAAGTTCACAGGTAGCTACTTATCTGTGCTAGTTCTCCTGTTTTTGTTTTTGTATTTTATTTCCTAGTTCCGACCCTCATCCCTTTTCCAGGTTTGGGATCAGCAAAAGTGACCCAAAAGGAAAAACTCAAAGTTATTGTAGTGCAGTGATTTATTTTAGACAGAAAATTTTACATTTACATCCTGCCATTGTATCAGTCAGTATTATCTGGATGCGGTGGGGGGAATCTCTCTTGTTCTGCCTACAACTGGAGAGACACTGCAGGACTGAGCTGCCTGTGATGCTGTGGGACAGAGGAGGGTCCACTGCAGCACCCACTGCTCACTGGAAAGAACCATACTTGCTTTCACGTCAGTCTTCAAAAGTCTCCAGCTAGTCGCTTTGTTGAAAAATAGTCACTGAAAGTTTAGACTAAGGCCACCTTTAGATAAGAAGGGACAGAGTTGTAGCTGTTTTGGTCAATCTTTGTAAATGCTGTTGTGCACAGTCTCGTGCAATATTACAAGATCTCACAGGATCTAATGCACTCAGAGTATATCACAAGGACGACTCAGCTGTTACCACATAAAATTATTTGAGTTAGAGCCATTTTTGTGGTGGCTAAAGTGAATTAGCTGTGGCAGTCATCTTAAATAGAAGTTACTACAAAAGTTAATCTGTTTTAGATGTACATCCAATGATTACTTTCTGAGAGTTTTATTAGGATCCGTACATTGGTTTATGAGTTATTTCGCAAACAGACAGACATGGTTGATGCCAACAGTTAATGCCATTGTTGTAAGAAAAATATTACACAATGTGAAGTGCTCAAACAGGGTTAATACAGGAATCCTAGAGTTGAATTTACTACCTTTTACTACCTATTTTACTACTTCTACAATACTTTTACTACCAACACAAAATCGAGCAGCAGCCTTTTTTGGGGGCAGCGGTGGATTCACAGCACTGACCCCTGTAAGATGATGACCCATCACTCACCGAAGACAAAACCTGATCCCACTGACTTGAAGGTGTAACTGTGACTTTGTCTTGACTAAGACCTCACACACATAAATATTCCAAACGCATTTCCAGAAGACTTAGGAAATTTGTTTTTTTAAGA
>JAOXNZ010000064.1:2601040-2611045 GCA_028566095.1 Kryptolebias brasiliensis | reverse complement strand
ATTTTAGGCCTATTGCCATTACTTTCATATTATGTAAAACTAGGGAGTGGGTTCTTGTCAGTCATCTGGCCAATTTTGTGGCTACTGCTTTAGATCCACTCCAGTTTGCATACAGAAGCAACAGAGGCACTGATGATGCTGTGTTGACTCTGTTGAATACAGTTACAGAACATTTGATGAGCCCCAAAAGTTTTGAAAGAATTTTGTTTGTAGATTTTAGTTCTGCTTTTAACTTAATGAAAATTCATATTCTTTTAATGAGACTCATTGATCTTAATGTCAACTCAGGCCTGGTTCTCTGGATCAGGGATTTCCTTTCATGTCGTCCACAGAGGGTCTGTGGTGGTGATAACACTTCTGATGTGCTCACGGTGAGCACTGGTTGCCCTCAAGGTTGTGTTCTCTCCCCTGTGTTATTTTCTCTTTTTACAAACAAATTTGTGATTAACGACCAGAGCTGTATTTTAATCAATCATGTCGATGACATGGCTTTGACTGGACTACATATGAAGAACAATCCCACAGGCGAAGCTTCTTATTTATCTCACATAAAGGCCCTGGAGACATGGTGCCATCAGAGTAAGCTAGATATTAATGTAGCCAAGACAAAATAATTAATTGTATGCCTTAAACGAGACCTTAAAGTGCAGCCAGTTTCACTCAATGGCCAACTTGTGTTACCTTGGGTCATTCCTAGACAGTCAGCTCACCTTTGCTGAAAACACTGAGTATATATTTAAGAAATGCTCACAGAGACTCTATATTCTAAGAAGACTTAATGGTCTTGGGGTTAGTCAGCAAACTCTAGAGCTTGTGTACAAGGCAATTGTTGAGAGTGTTTTAACTTTTCACCTCCCTGCCTGGTATGGTCATCTGAGCGGTAGGCTAAAAAACAAACTTTTAAGAATTGTTTCAATGGCAGGTAAAATAGTGGGGAAACCACAAAAAGCTCTGTCTCAACTGTTTGCAGAAAGAACACAGAAGACGGCAAGGAATATTTTAGCAGATAGCATTCATCCTCTTTTCTGTCAGTTTGAACCTCTGAGCTCAGAAAGGCGTTATAAGGTCCCTTTGGCAATGAAGAACATCTATAAGAAGTCATTTGTTCCAAAGTGCAATAACTATTCTTAACCAAACCAAATGATAACATTCACCTATGGCATTCAAAGTGTTTTATTCTTTGCACTAATTGTTGATATTTTGATTGTATGAATGTGTTTTATTTTATGGTTGGAGAACTGAAGTAAAATTTCCACCTTGATGGACAATAAAGTTTTATCTTATCTTATTTATCATTTTGTAGAAATAAAAATCAATCTAAAGGATAAATAGCAGACTTTGTTTTGTGCTTGTTTCTCAGGACTGCCCTCTGGTTTTAATGTTGAGGATGTTTGAGTTGTGCACTGACTACAGGAAATTCACTGAGGCCAAAACAAAGTTACTGGACTTCCAAAAGACACTAATTTCTGTGAGTACTTCTTGTCAATTTTGTTCAAAATAAAATGTTCAAAATCAGTTAACCAAGAATTCACTCACAAAAATATCAAATGTAAGGTTGTTTCTCTTTTTTATCTGTAGTGATGGTGTTTTTGCCTGTGTGTGTGTGCGCATTCAAATAGTAAATGGTATAATAGACTGCACTTATAATACCCCCTTTCCAGCCAACCAGACCACTCAAAGCGCTTTACAATGCAATCTGTGCCCTCATTTACCCATCCACACACAAATTCATGCAGCACTCTACTACATCTCTACAAAGCTAAGCTGAATAAATCATTCTATAGAGTCTAATCAGTGCTTTAGATTGCATTCATACACTGATGGGGCACATCGGAGGCAATGAGGGGTTCAGTGTCTTGCCCAGGTACACTTCGATATGTGACTTCATACTGTTGGATTTAAATTTCCAACTCTCTTGTTGTAGGAGAACTGCTCCACTGACCCACAGCTGCCCATGTGTGTGTTTGTTTTTGTCTGTTACCAAAATATCTCATGAACCACTGGACAGATTTTAATAAATCTCTCAGAAAGTAATCCTTGAATGTATATTTAAAACTGATTAACTTTCGAAGTTAACCCAATTCAAGATGGCCGCCCCAGCAAATTAAACTTAAAAACACTAAAATGACTATAACTCAGTCATAATAATCAATAAACAATCAGTGGATGTACATCTATACTGGATTAAACTTTGGATCCAACCCATTTTAAGATGGCCACCACAGCCAGCTGAGTTTAGCAAACTCAGAAATGGCTATAATTCTGCCAATTTTACAAATATTGTGCTAATATTTGGTATGGTAGTAGTTGAGTCATTTATAACACGTATTGCAAGTGCTCCCATTGTGCAAGGTTGTTTTTTAAAACTTTAGCATCAACTGTTGGAGTCAATCCTGTTTGTCTATTACCAAAGTATCTCATGAACCACTACCTAGGTTTTAATGAAACTTTCGGAAAGTAATCACTGAATGTACATTTCCAGTTGATTATCTTTTGGAGTCAGTCTAATTCAAGATGACCGCCACAGTTGATTGAGAGTAGCCAACACAAAAATGGCAATAACTCAGTAGTAAATTTTACAGATTTTGAGCTAAAATTTCAGACTCAGTCCCAACACATAATCTGAGCATGACATCTGGTAATTATCGATGTTGGTGTTGCGCACATGAGTTTGTGAGATTACCATAATTTTCAATGTTTGACCAAATTGTCTACAACTTCAGCAGTTCTCAACATTAGACAATCTTGGTCTAAAACTCTTGCATAAAAGATGGCAGGTGACATGCATTATTTCAAGGGATGCTAGGTCTTCGATTATATTCAATCAAATCAAATTTATTTTTATAGCACATTTATAAACAACTGGTGTTGGCAAAACTGCTGCACACAAAACAATAAATGGTAAAAAGACAATACTAAACCTAAGAGACTATAAAAATCACAACAGGAGTATGGCCGTAAACTGCCTTGGTAGATCTTCTGTCTACCAAGGGAGTTTACGGCCATACTCCTGTTGTTTCTCACAGGAGTGAGGCACTAAATGAACTGTACCACCACGTCAGTGAGAAACAGATGCTTTTCTCATCCTGGCTGGAGATTTAAACTATGCAAACCCAAACTATACCAAAATATTGACTTTCCAACATGGGGAAAAAACACACTGGACCATGCTTTCACTACCCAGAAACACGAACACAAAGACAATCAGTATTCGGGCCAATCAGAAGCCATGACTGACAGGGGAGGTCTACAAGCTCCTGAAGGCTCAAAATGCTGCTTTTAGTGCTGGGGAAAAGGTAGGCCTGGAAACAGCAAGGGCTAACCTGTTCTATGGCATCAAAGAGGCCAAGAGGCAGTACTTCTGGAGGATAGCCAATCGCAGCAGAGACAATTTGAGTAATGTTCAAGGAATACAAACTGTCACTAACTACAATAACACACCACAGACCTGTGACAGCTCCATCTTTCTGCTGAACAACTTGAGGTGCATAACAGAACCCCTGTGTAGAAAACCCCACCCCCTCCGGGTGACCAAGTGATGACACTGTTGCTGAACAGTGTGTGGAGATCTTTTCTTAGGATCAATGTACTGAAAGCTACAGGTCCAGACAACATACCTTTTTCGTGCACTGAGAGACTGGTACAAGAACTCACAGATCTCTTCACAGACATATTCAACATCTCACTGAGTCAGGCTGTTGTGCCCACATGCTTCAAAGTCACCACCATTATCACATTCCCCAAGAAGTCTTAGCCATCTTTCTTCAATGGCTACTGTCCGGTTGCACTTAACCCCATTCTCATAAGTGCTTTGAACAGCTAGTCATGCAGCATATCAAGTCTGTCCTCCCCCCTCCCTGGACTCCTTTCAATTTGCATATTGGTCCAATTGCTTGATTGATGATGGCATCAACACTTCCCTTCACTCAGCCCTCAGACATCTGGACATGCAGGACTCATATGTCAGACTGCTGTTCATCAACTTCAGCATTCAACACGATCGCCCCCCAACAGCTCACTCACAAGCTAAGCCAGGTGGGGCTCAACACCTCACTGTGCAACTAGCTGTTGGACTTCCTGACCAGGAGACCACAGGCAGTGCAAGTGACGAGTTTCTGGGGGTGCACATCACAAAGGACCTTTCCTGGACTAACAACACTGCATTACTAGACAGGAAGGCTGAACAGTGCCTTTATTTCCTCTGCAAACTGAGAAGAGCTGGAGACCCCACCCCTATTATGTGCACCTTCTACAGGGGTACCATCAAGAGCATCTTGACCAGCTGCATCACTGTGTGGTATGATGCCTGCACTGCATCCTCCACCATGTCCAGAAGTCCTCGGCACATTAAAATATGTATAGTCTACAGGTAAAAGTTCAGAAAAAGAGCTAGACAGGTTTCAGTCACCAACATAAAATCCAAATCAGGAATGAGAAAGAAGTCATTTAAAAGAAAAGTTTTGTTTGCTAGCGATCTAGCATTGACATCCTTATTGATGAAGGTTCGCGAGGGATGAATGTCACCTGATAGAAATGGCAGGAGAGATGTTTTCTGGCCTCCAAAGTTGTATTGTCCAAGTTTTTGAGTAGCAAATGGAATATTCATAAGAGCTTGGCGATTATATACAAGTAGTGAGTCTCCATTTTTGTTTTTAGAAAAAGTTTAAAAATGAGCAAAATCAAACAGTCTGTACACAGGCAGGCAACAAGCCACACATACTGGCACCATCTTATATTGATGCATTCCTTCATCTCTAACAAGTCACTTTAAGAAAATGATAGACATCTTGGTGACTCTTGCATGACATTAGCTTTTTCTTATTTAAAAATAGAAATAAAAGCTAGAAAAATTCTACAGAATTGTTGAATGGTGCCAATGTAGTTTCTTCCTGAAATTCCAATATCCATAAGCTTTTTTATTTAAGCCCAGTAGGAATTTGTGATAATCTAAGATGACAAAATGCTGACATTTTGATGTTTTGTTTGTTTGGGTTTTTCCAAATCTGCAGGAGGAGTAGTGAAGCTAAATCAATGACAGAAACTGAAGAGGGTGCTTCAGTGCTTATACCCTGGTACCCGTACATAAAGTGGTTTTATTTGGGGATGGTCTTGTTGTTGTGGTGAAAAAAAAACAAATGATGACATAAACACTGGATATTAATTTGTGAGTTACCTAAATGTATCTATAGAGGAGCTGGATTCTGACTGAAGCTACTTTTATGTCTCAGAGAAATATTTTTATTCTGTAACAATAAACTGAGAACCATGTCTGCTGAACCACTAAGTCTTTAAACTTCTTTTTGTGGTGTAGCTCAGAAATGGTAGCCCAGCTCCATCTGGTAGCCTCCCTGTGCAATGGGTGGAGAGCCAAGCCTCTGTGCTGCTCCTCATGATGCTGCAGCGATGTTTCTCCCAGTATGACCTTCACCGCCTGCTGCAGCTCTTGGCTGACGTCGACAAACTCCTCAAATCAACTGGTGAGATATTCCTTCTACCTTCAAAAGACATGTCTGTTTCTGACAGATTCAGTTCAGTTCACTTCAGATAAAAAATTATTGCTTTAATAGGTAATAGGTCATGCATGCTGGTGTAGCTTCTCAGTCATCCAGGACAGGGCAAATCCAAGAAGTTTAAAAAACAAAGCAACTACACTTCTATTCTGTAGTTGAAGGTGTTTTACTTCCTATCCGGAGAGCTTTCTCAATTCAAAACTGGAGAGTGTGGAATTCCAAGCTTTAACTCATGCAGTTAAACTTTTTGGAAATACAATCATAGGAAGATAAAAAGTCAAGTGTCTTTAAATTCTAGAGTTTTTATCAGGACATACTAAAACTGATTTGTGCTTTACCAGGTTCTAAAATTATTCAGTGAACAAAAACACAACAGATTCCACCATATCATTAGATGTTACATACGCTGTATGAAAAGACGTATAATGTGTCTGACTAAACCTTTCCTGTTTATGTTAGTTATAATTCCCAAAATTATTTCTGTTTGCTAAATGCCCAAATAATGAGAGAGTTTATTCATTACTTTCTTCAAAATCACGTTTTCATACATTTACTTAGTATTTGGTAGCACTGCCTTTAAACTGTATGACTTAGGTCAAACATTTTGGGCATCCTTCCACAAGCTTCTCACAATAGTTTGCTGGGATTTTGTCCCATTCCTCCTGACAGAATTTTAATGACTGAGTCAGGTTTGTAGGCTGCCTTGCTCACACACACCTTTTCAGCCCACAAATGTTCCAGTGAGATCAGGCCACAGTAATGACATCAGGAGTAATGATGTTTTCCTCGCTGAGTGGTCTTTCTGCCCATGTCAGTACAGGGCATGTTTCATTGTGAATAATGACACTCTTACCAGCGTCAGCATCATCTTCACAAGGTCTTTTTCTTTTGTTTTGGATTCATGCACACATTTTACACCAAAACATGAAACATAGAATTCTCTCTCATTATTTGGGCATTTAGCAAATAATAATAAATTTAGGAATCCTAAATGACAGAAAACAGAAAAGATTTAGTGTGATTTAATGTCAAGCAGTGAGAAAAAAAGATATCTTTTTTTACAGTGTATGTGAATATCTGGTTTCAACTGTACTAGTGGTGTGAAGAAAAACTGTTGAAGTGTTTGATAAATTAAAAGATAAATTCATAAAAATCCTATATTTGCTAAAAATATTGACAATGACAATTTACATTTTAATTTACATAAATGTTGACTTTGATTATGATGACTATTTGTGGTGCCCCCCTCCTTCATCGCCACCACTGGTCCCTCATACTCTACCCAATAGGCTGCCACCAGGACAATAAACCACCATGCTCTTGTTACAGACATAGTGTGCATGTCAAAACCATCCTGGATCTTTTGCATTCTATGTAATGTCATCAGGCACAATGGAGAACCCACTAGAATCCTAATGTATGTATATAGACCTCTTCAATATCCTACAAAGGCCATCCAGGGAGAATCTTTATCCAATGTGAAGTGTGCTTAAAGACCACATCATTTGTATTATGTCCTGATATGGAAAACCTAGAACTGACAGTGAGTGGACTTTCTTTTTCCCATGAGTGTATCTTGAGAAAGGACTTTCTTCTAGTTCCTGTTGTTTTAATTTTTATTTAAGGATTCTAACATCTCTCATTACTCTATTGGCAGAAAAAATGGAATTTTCCTTTTTTATGAGTTCTGAAAGATTCAGAAACAAAAATGTTTGAACTTATTACCAACCAAGTTATAATTTTTTAAATGTGATTTGTTGAACACTTCACTCCTGTTATCTTCTGGGCCATAAAGTTGCAGACATTGAGCCCAGGCCTAAAAATTATAAAATACAGCTTTACCTGAAAATCCCAGTCTTAAAAAGTTCAATAAGGATCCTTTTCAGTAGATTTTAATGTCTACAAAGAAAAATGATTGCTAATCTTCCGTGTTTGTATCTGTTGTATATCTGTGTAGGTCCAGACTTCAGTAAGCTAAGTCAGCTGAGTCAGCTACTTCAGGGGTCAGGGGTCAATCTGCCCCCCAGGCTCCTTCAGTGCAGTTCCACTTCTGTCCAGCAGGAGGAGATCCAGGTCATAGTGGATGCTCTCCAATTCAAAGAGCACTACAGTCAGGCCAGGCAGGTGGCCCTGCTGGCTGGCCTGCCCATCCATTGCCTCCTCCTAACCCAGGTCTGACCCACCAGAACACACAAGGTTCATATTTAGACGCAGTATGACAAAACAAGTGGATGGTTGTCTGTAAACCTTAATGAACACTTAAACCAGACATAGACATTTTACGCCATATTTGGCCCATTACCTGTCCTCCTTAAGTCTGTGGGAGGTCAGTGGAAAACCAGAAATCATTCTGCTGGCAACTTCAGAATCTCTGCTCTTATTCTAAAACTGACTTTGCAGTGCTTTTATGTTGATAGCAAGTGCTCTGATATTTACATTAGCAGCCTCTGTGTTTGCTGCAATGTCAGGAGCTTCAAGTCTCTTCACTGTGAAACAAGATTTGAGTTCACATCATGTTAGCACACATTTACAATACAAAGACTGTAACAAGATGTGGACTTATAAGTGTTTACTGAAGTCAGTGGCAAAACTGTGTGTTTAGTTTGTGAAAAACAGAATGTTGTTAAGTATTACAGCTTTAATTAGCGCCATCAGAAATACAGAGCAGGCACACAGAAGAAGATCTGAATATCCAAACTATACTAGAACTGCAAGCAGTTATCATTGGGGTCCAAGCCCCAATCCCCGCCTAACATTTGCCCCCTCAATCATCTGATGATCTGTCAAAGCACTTACCTTTTCATTCATAAATCATTATCTTGATGCCCATTTGTGTCCTCAAGCTCCTAATACACTTTGAAGGTTAGTTTACTTTACAAAGTCCCCTCCCCCAAATAAAAGCCGACTATTTTCCTTTGTTCAGTGTCAAAAAAAAGTGTTTCTTTTTAGAATGACATGATTTGTAAAAGAGTATCAGTGGATAATATACCATTTACTGGTTTTAGTAGGAAATAATGCCTATGAATGGACAATAAAAGTCGGTCAGTATTTTTATTTATATGGTTCTCTCAGTTTAGTGGTCAAACTTTGCTAAGCCTTAGACGAGGCTTTAAACTTCCACATTAATGAAGTGGAAAGATTCTAAACAAATCAAAAACATTCTGGCAAAGGGAAGGCTATAAAACCCTGTTTAGCACAATTGCCAGTGTTAGCAGTAAAATTCCAACATTTATAAAACTTCAAGAATTGGTCCAAAAAAATCTGAGATAGACAATTCTTTAAATTAAAAAATATTAAGCATTATCCTTATGTAGCAGAAATGTACATAAATTTCAAAATATGCAAAGAATTTTACCGATCCTAGGGAAAATCTTAAGCCTTTACAGGAATGGACTAAAGAAGAAGACTGCTGATTTTTGTGGTGATTGTAGTGATGGTTTAAGTGATAAAACTGTTTAGCCCTTTTCCAAACTTCTGGAAAAACAGAACTGCATACTTCAAAATAGAGGTTTCTCTATACAGAATGTCTGGGGTCATTCAAGGAATGCATCCTGAAAATTGTAGCTTGATGGGACAAACATTTGTCAGTTATTTTTTTGTGTTTTAAGTAAAACTACATTGTTTTTTGCTCATAGGCCACACCCACTTTAGCCAGTCATTGCCATTTTGTAGGAGACAAGTCAGTCTCCTCCTTAATATGTGTCTTTAACATGGCTTTTATTCAGTTCTCTTTTTTTGTGTTATAAAATGTGCTCATTTATAATGCCTTGTAGTAGTAGTAAACTTCCTCATAAAGGCATTTCTCTTTAAACTTATTGTTTATGTGTGTTATTTTTTTTTTTTTATCCATTTTGTTTACTAAAATGGGAAACTTGCAGGAATGTAACTTCCTCATTTTAGCAAATAACTGTTGCTCCAGAACATACTTTTATCAGCATTCTTTCTGCATTACATCAAAAGTTTTGCATTGATTGGCCTTAAATTTAAAAAAACAATTGTCAAAACAAATTTCCAGCTTATTTTGGAATTTTGAACAAAGGTGATTTTTAAAATGAACATATTGACAGTAACATTCATTTCAATTCACCAATTACGTTCATATAAGATACTTGATGATGCAACTTTCATTTTAGAAGATATTGATCAAAATGTCTTCAACCTTGCAAATAATGCCATCTAGAGGTGGACATGTGTACATATTTGCCACTACCCTATATAATTTGCATACTACTTTTTCAAAATTGTTCAAGGCTTCTAAAAAGCTGGATCAAAATCCTAGCTGCCATTTGTCTACTCTATAAAGAACAGCCATTGTAAGTCAACATAATGGAGTTGGGGGTATGGGCCTTAAAATAAAATAATTCACCAAAAATCACCAGTTTGTCAGAAAATTCTGAAAATATTCACTGATGACTGGCTAAGCATTGTGTACATGCATAATATTTTTCATGTACCTTAGATTGCAATTTTTCAAAAGAAAAAATGTTAATAGCAT
>JAOXNZ010000064.1:2470140-2483136 GCA_028566095.1 Kryptolebias brasiliensis | reverse complement strand
ATATAAAATTTAAACTGGGTGCAGTATAGTCTGTGTGTTTGTGTGTCTAGTTCTTTGTTCTATTAGTTTCTCCATATCAAACTTCCTACAAGCCCTTAACACTGTCTACTAAGAGCACTAGTTGGACATTGTACCTGTATCTGCCCACCAGGAACATTAAATCAACACAACTGGGCCAAAAAGTTTCCATCGTGCAGCAGTGCCAAGCAGTCTCCTATCAACATCGAGGAAGACTTGGCCTCTGTGAAGCTGCAGTACCAGAAGCTGAGATTTGATGGGTGGGAAAATCTGACAAATGACAGGACAACCATCACAAACAATGGCAAGACAGGTAAGACCAATCATGCTAAGTCAGCATCAACAATGTCAACCTCAGAATTGCATTGAAACAGTGATAGAGGATGGGATAGAGTGGGGAAGCTCAGATTCAGACACCCGGCCTTTCATAAGTAAGGAATAAATCTTGTTAGCCATTGGCTTTCTCAAACCCCATGCTCATATTTTCTATGATAATCGCATTTATAGTTTTGCACACTGTACACTGTCATTATGATGCATCTGCCTGTATTTTTTTCCTGTTACTTTTTCCTTTTTGTTTTTGGTTAATAATGGCAATGTTAGTTTTTAACAAGAGTGAGCTTGGAGTTTTATTTTCTTGCTCTGAGCTTGCCCTTTTCACATAGATGGTTGCACTTTTCACTTCAAGTTTGGCTCCTCTACAAGAGGCCTGGGAGCTTGAATGTTCTGCGTAGGTATTTCTCCAGCTGCTTGTGCTTCTTTTTTTTTATGTTAGTCATTTATGATTGCTACAGTTGTCACAAATGACTTCTTCTATAGTTTATCAACCACCACAGTGGTTGGCCATCACGTGTTTGTCATTTTGCATCTGGATGTCCCACAGTATCTTAGCCCTGTCATTTTCCACCACCCTTGTTGGAGCCTCCCGCTTGATTGTGGGACCTCCAGTCTGTACTGGGCATAGATGTTCCTGTACACTATTCTAGCCACTTGGTTATGGTGTTTTGTGTGCACTTTTTGCCTGCCTGCATCTTGGATCCTGCTAATATGTGCTGGATTGCCTCAGGGACACCTTTGCACAGCCTGCATCTTGGGTTTTGTCTGGTCTTGTAGACCCCAGCCTCTGTGCTCCTGTGCTGAGGTCCTGCTCTTGTTCTGCCATAATTAGTGTCTTAGTGCATTTTTTCAGTTGCTACTCCCTCAATCTGCTGGTGGTACATGCTGTGCAGGGGCTTATCTATCCATCCCTTCTCTTTCATATTGGGTTTCTGACATCTGAGACATTCACTTAGCAGTTCATCACTGGGAGCTATTTTTCTGATGTAGTCCAAGATTTTTGTTGTTTTTGTCCTGTATAGTCGCTGTGGTGCTCACTAGTCCTCTGCTTCTCTCCTTTTGCTTATTGTACGATCTCAGGGTGCTGGACATGAGGTGAAACCTTCCATGCATTCTGAGGAGCTTCCTTGTCTTGCATTGAGTGGCTTCTATCTACTTTGGCCAGGCTATCATACCAGCGGGGTATCTGATGACTGGCAGTGCATATGTGTTGATGGTTGGAAATTGTTCTTGCCATTCAGCTGGCTCTTCAGGACTTGTCTTACTCCCTGTAGGTATTTGGTTGTGGCTGACATTCTTTGCAGCCCCTTCATGGTTACCATTTACCTGTGGGGTTCCGAGGTGTGTGTAGCTGTCCTGGACATCTGTAATGTTGCCATCAGGAAATTCAGCCCCTTCAGTTGTGATCACCTTACTTCTCCTGGATACAGTTTGACCACATTTATCCAACTTATTTATTTACACAACAAGAATACTAGAATGTATCCTGGTGAGGTTGACCAGTGAGTCAATGTCTCACTTATTTCTGTACATCTTGATGCCATTCATGTAGAGGAGGTGGCTGATGACTGTTTCACTTTAGAACTGGAATCTGTAGCCACTTTTTATGCTGATTTGGCTGAGTGGGTTCAAGCCTTTGCAGAACAAAAGTAGGGACATGCCACACTTGATGCTGACTTGTGCAACTGGCTTTGAATTGGCCTCTAAAGTCATCTTCCATATTCCCATTGAGTTCTTGATGATAGTTCTAAGTAGCCCATTGATGTTGTACAGTTTCAAGCACTCTAAGATCCATGTGTGTGGCATTGAGGCATAGGCTTTCTTTTAGTCAGTCCAGGCAGTCCACAGGTTTGTGTCTCGCCTCTTATAGTCTTGAACAATAGTTTTGTTGAATAGTAGCTGGTGCTTTTGTCCTCCGGTGTCCCTTCTGTGCCCCACTTATGTACTGATCCATTAGACTGTTCTTAGCTGCTATGATGCCTGGCAGGTGTTTCCATGTTGTACAGAAGCAGGTGATTGACCCATATATTATTACAAATAAAAGCAAAATAGTTTAAAACATTGCAGTGTGCTTGTTAGCTTCAACTGAATTTTCATGACAGAACAACATGCCTTTGAGAGAAAATTGGAAGACTGAAGAACTTAAAAAGTTTGAATGTTGACTGATTTTTTTAGCGTTTACAGGTAGTTACTATAGTTCAATGACACTCAAAATTGTAATGCTAACTGGTCAACTTATAGAAAAGTGAGATTTTCAGTTGTTTTCTGTTTAAAGATAATCTTTTTTACACAGACTCACAAAATGTATCTGCACATGATGTCTTTTTCTTTTGTCAGTGACAGTCAATGTGGATGGAGAATTTTATGTTAGCGGAGGGGGTCTCAAGTCAAAGTTCAAGGTGGGACACATCACCTTTCACTGGGGCCGCTGCAATGCCTCCTCAGAGGGCTCAGAACATAGCCTGGATGGAGTCAAATACCCTTTAGAGGTAAGATATGTATGACTATTAAGCTCAGAAACGCCTCACATTTTAATCTTACACACACAAGAGGTACATTTAGGATTAGGAAATATCCTCAATATTATATCACAATATCTCTGGTAATTTTGTGACATCAAGATTTATAACAGTAAGAATAAAATTCTGTTATTACAACCTGTAGGTAGCACTATTTTTGAAAAACACTTTACTAATATGCCCTATGGCTGGTACAGATGAAGGAAACTTTTTTTTTTTCTGTAATTACTTCCTAGAACTCTTTTTTTGTTATCCACAATTGTAACAATTTGATTTGTAAACAAAACCTGAAACAGACACTGCAGTAAAGATTTTTCAAAAATGATTAAACTTGGAGGCAGAGATTTGACGTAGCAGAAGGGGTGGACCAAAATCACCAATAGCAGATTTTTGTAAGCAAAAGACTTTTCTGGACAGAATTTCCCTCAACTCTTTGGAGGTTGGTAACTTCTTGAGGGGCACCACATGGACAGTTTTAGAAAATGTGTCAACAATGGTGAGTATAAGTGTTCCCTCTGATGGAGGAAGGTTAGTGATGATCTTCATAAACAAGTGGGTCTAGTGTGGGAAACCTTGGACTGGGCACAGACTGGAGATGCAGTGACAAACTCCTTCACATTTTTCTTAGGGCAGGTCACCAAAATTGTTGTTGAACAACAGAGTATGATTGATGCCTGGATGACAAGTGAGTTTTAAGGAATGATAGAAAGAGAAATCCTTGGAGTCTAATATTTTCAGGGACAAAAATCATTTAACAGAACATCCAGCTGGGATTGTTTGAGAGACTTCTGTCTCAGTATCCAGTCAAGTGACAGCTAGCTTTGTGGAAGAACATAATCAGCATTCTTGTTCCCTTCAAGATATTTCTTAGTATGTGAATGTAGTCAAGAGAGGGTGCCAAGCTTCATACTCTTGGTCCCTGGTCAATTAGCGAGTTTGAAGAAAAAATGACCAAAGAATAAAGCCCTCCTGACCTCAACTACTTGGACCACTTTAGGTATTCCAGGTTCTGGTGATCTGACCAAACTACAAATGGCTGTTCCGACCCTTCTAACCAATGGTAAATGGACTGTACTTATATAGCGCCTTATATGTATATTGTAAAGCAACTTATATGTTGCTTTACAACATAGTCTGGCAGTGCATATGACAAATGACATAGTCGTCATTTACCCATATACACACGCATTCATACAGCACTCTACATCTCTGAATGTAAACTAATTAGTGCTTTAAACTTCATGCTTTAAACTCCATTCATACACTGATGGGCCACACATCAGAGGCAATGAGGGGTTCAGTGTCTTGCCCGGGACACTTCGACATGCCAGGAATCAGCTTTTACTGCCAGGAGTTGAACCTCCAACTCTCTCATTGGAGTACAACTTTTCTAATCACTGATCCACAGCCACCCAATTATGCCACTTTTCTATTGCAAGCATAACTGCAATGAGTTCCCAACCTCCACTGTGTAGTTTTTTTCAGCAAAAGATAATTGCTTTGAGAGGACACAAGGATGGAGGCAGGAATTAGTGAGACTGTCGAAACAAAAACACTCTCACCCCAGTATCTGAGGTGTTTACTTCCACATTAAACTGCTGGTTGAGGTCAGGAAAAGACTTTTTTGGGGTCCATCTCAAATCTGCCTGGAGAGAAAATGAAGTGCAAGGACACCTTGGGCTAATGGAATTTACATTTTTTGGCTTTTACATTACACTTGTTGTGGAACAGACAGAGCAAGACAGAAGGAACATGATGAAAAAACGACAAGTGCCTGAAAGATTGCCAGGGCATTTGTAAGGCTGAAGAACATCACCGGATATTAGTAGTGTATGGTAGGGGCATTGAAAACTGTGTTTTATTCATCACCTTTACAGACACGATCAAGGTAAAAGGCATTCTGGAGGTCTAACTTAGTGAAGATTTTGTCCCTTTGCAGTAGTTCTACAGCAGTGGACATAAGAGGGAGATGGTAATAGTTTTTAACTGTTATGTTATGCAGTTCTTGATAATCAGTGCATGGTCACAGGGCCCCATCTTTTTTATCACAAAGAAGAACCCTGCCTCTTCTGGTGAAGAGGAAGTGTGGATGAGTCCAGCTGGTAGGGCCTCTCTCACATACTTTTCCATAGCCTTCCCTTTTGGGTGCAGATAAGGAGTATAGTTGCCCACAAGATAGTGTGTTGTCTGGAAGGAGATCTCTTGCACAGCCATAAAGTCTGTCTGATGGCAATTGTGTAAATCAAAATAGACGAAGGGCACTTGGGAGAGATCAAGATAGACTATAGGTTTTATAGATTCTGGGGCTTTATCTTACCCTGATGTGAGTCATGGACAGACTCACTCAATAAAAAACAGACAGGGTCCCAACTCAGTATTTAATCTTTGCACTGGTCACATTATAAATTGCTTAACTAGTAGTAACTAAAACTGACAGGTAGTGATGAGGCCTTGATTGTGACCACAATCAGATACTTTACTTGAAATTCCATCCCATTATTATCTTTAAATATGTCTTTCAATAGCTGCTAACCGTAGACATTGTAACTGGCCAATCAAAAGCAGAACAAATCATAATGAGAATTTAAACTTTAACTTCATATTTCCCTCACAATTGCAGTTTTTAACTGAATTCATAACCGCAGTTTAAAGTGCCATTTTTAAAACATTTTAACATTACCAGCTGGTGTTTATAAACTCTATTTGAAATTATGTTTGTAACTCCTGTACTCAGTAATGTTTTACAAATGCAGTCAAAGATCAGAAAAGCCAGTTGGCAAAGCATTCACAAACACTAATTGTTGTTTAAAACAGTGCTTTAACCCCTTAGTCCCTAGGCCTTTTGGATTGATCTTTTTGGCAGAAGTGCTGCTGCCCCCGGTACAGGGGCCGCTAGTGATGTAGGGGTTAAAACAGACAGGTGATAATAAGACTTCTATTTGCAGGAATAGTGACACAAACCTTGTGATGTGTGGAGATAAAGTGTGTCTCTGCTTTGTAATTGTCTGCAAAAATTCAAAATACAATAGAGGGAGGATCAACTATTTACTGAAAGAGACATGTAATGTGATGTAATGACGTAGTTGTGGAAAGTCAAATCGGTTCCTAACTTTATTTCTAAAGAACCAGCTCTAGCACCAGCCACTGGAACCTCTTTTGTGGAAAAATCCTCTAGTGAGCAGCACTAGCACTTTAAAAAAGGCAACAGAATAAAGGTTCTGTTTCCAGAATAAAGGTTCTGTTTCCAGAATAAAAGCTCAGTTTACTTCACAAATTAATCTCGTGCTTCAGAGGCCCACCAAAACATCTCCAATAGAAGGTCTGTGTTAAAAAAACTGACCATAATTACCAAAGAGGGTTGTGTGCATCCTTTGTTGTTGATTCTAATTCAAAAGTATAATGCCACATAAAGATCTTTAACAAAAGTTGTTGTTTTTAAAGTTGTTGTTTTTTTCATAGATGCAGATCTACTGTTATGATGCACATCAGTTTGACTCTTCAGATGAAACCAACAAGGCCAGCGGCAGGATCACAGCGCTTGCTGTACTGTTTGAGGTATGTTTTTTATGTGTGTAGGTGTGTGTATGTGTTAAGGACAGATGATTGTGTTCTCTTTACAGCTGCGATTGCTTTACAGGCTTATTCTTTTGGATGACCTTAATGACTATTTTGAGTTTTAAAGCTTTAGAAGAGTGGTTCCAAACCTTCTTTCCTCATAGCTAACCATCTCGCTGAATCCTGCCACTCCTAATCCATGCACATGAACTGTGGCATGCAAATGACAATATAAAAATTTGCCAATTTATCATTTTGGATATTTATTAATGCATTCTAAATAGCTTTTCTTTCTATAAAAATTACAGGCAGTATCATGAGCTGTAATTTCTCTGTTCAGAGACGAGATGTCAGGATGTTTGTAACAGCTGCTCTTTGGCTTCTGTTTTTATCAGGACAAGGAGCTGAAGATTCAGACGCGGTAAATAAGATAATACCCACTTTATGTTCAATCCATTTGACTAAAGTTGTCATTTGAGATGTAAAACTTTTGTTATCATTGTCCAAGTTTTTTTTTTCTTTACTCTGAATTTGGTTTAAGACAGGGACCCTTTTACACCAAATTTAAGAATTTCTGCCTGGATATTTTTGCTTATTTTAACTGTACAAAGGCTATAAAATAAGCTGTAAGTAAATACTTTTGCCCTGTTTTTCTATAACACTTGGAATTTTCAATATTTTGGAACTGAATTGAATGGTGAGTGCCAGGGCATGTCCACATGCCAGTGGGCCTGCATACTGCGCCGATGGGGCTCAGTCCTGCTCCCAGATCCGTCACAGCTTTAGCGTTACCTATGGTGTACTGCGTGGAGGCACTGTAAGAGTCTTGATGCAGTGGCCATAAATCTATCAGGAAGGGGCTATGACTAGCTGGCCTTCCCCTCTTTCTGCTGATGGTGCTAGGTGGTGACTGTAGGGGACTAGGGGTGACAAGCAAACCATACACATACATCTACATCGCTACAGCACACACAAAACCTGTGCATAAGCACCACACCATACAATCAAAATAATCCAAATAGTTCTGTTTTTCTGGCAACTCTTCCAGGATTGTGTGCTTCATGTTTTGGAAGGCGGATGGTGCCAAAGCAAGTCCAAAAGAAAGTTGTGTGAACTGAAAAAGTCCATTGTGTTATGAAAGTAGTAAGACTGCAACTATCAGGGTGGAAAGGTAGTTGGTTGTAAGCTGTGTTTAAATCAGTTTGGCTATAATGTGTGATACCAGCCTGTTTTGTGAACAATTATTTTCTTCGAGGCGGAAGGTGATAATCTATTAACACGCTTTTTTAGGTTCACGAAGATCAAGGGAAGGGCTAATAACTCCTTTGGATTTTTGTGCCACCACTGGAGGACTCACCCATTTCAATGTGTCCACTGCTTCAATGATACTTGCTTAGAATAAACAATTGAGCTCTGCTGAAACCTCTTCACATACACTGAGTGGCGGACCTCTCAGTTTTTGGTGTAAGAATTACACTGTGTTGTTCACTTAAACCTTGTGGTTGAACCCTTTAACACATCCAAAATAGTGGGCTGAAGCACAAGCAACAATTCAACATTATTCACCATGCATGTTTTTGTGCCAGTGGAAGGTTCTTTTGCATAATCTTCTTTAATGAAAGTCACTTCTCCAGCAATTATGTTAATCTGCAGTGCTTTAATCAGGTCCAGACCCGATAGTGGTGATGCAGTCTTCACTATATAGATTGATACTGGAACTTTGTTGTTTTGATTCGCTACTCCCCCTCTGTTGCTTGTATCCAGCCAATGACAGGCAGGTCACCTTTTGCCTATGTAACTTTGGGTTCTGTTAGTGGGCATAGTGGAAAATGTTGCTTGTAGACAGTTTCTGGTAAAATGGATAAAGAAGCTTCAGTTTCTACAACAAACTACAACTAGTTTCCTTGTGGTGCTTTGTTTATTTGCCATGTGATTTGATCAAATGCTGTAGCAACAAGTTTCACATCTTTAACACACAGTATTGCTTACTCAGGAACAACCACTTTTCTCATTACTGCCACAGATGATTTGCATAGCTTGGCAAAATTTCCCTTTCTTTCAGTTGTCACTTTTTAATTCAGCAGCAGGACAATTTTTATCATTCAACAGGTGTTGAATCTGATCCACATCTGAAGCAGTGAGTCTTTATAACTTGCCTGTTTATAATCAACCTAGGGTGGAGGTCAACGTGTTTGAGCTGTTTGCGACCCTCTTTTTCCTCAAAATTGAGCACTTGCAGCATCTACAGCCTGTAAAGATGTAGGTGGGGTTGTACTTGTAGTTGAGAGCAGTGTAGCATTTTCAACTGTTGCTCCTACATGCGATTTTTAGAGCTTTGACCACTGTGAGGTCCTCTTCCAGCAAATGGGTAAATGGAATGTACTTATATAGTGCCTTTCTAGCCAATCAGGCTACTCAAAGCACTTTACAACACAACCTGTGCCCTCATTTATCCATCCACACAGCACTGAATCTCTACAAAGCTAATCTGAATAAATCATTCTATGGAGACTAATCAGTGCTTTAAACTCCATTCATACACTGATGGAGCACACATCGGAGGCAGTGAGGGGTTCAGTGTCTTGCCCAGGGACACTTTGGAATGTGACTCCTGCCAGGAATCAAACCTCCAACTCTCTCATTGGAGGACGACTGCTCTAACCACAGAGCCACAGCTGCCCACAGTAACTTATCCTTCACAGCAATGAAATAAGCATTAGAAATGTTTTCCCCGGTGAACGAGAGTGTCGTCTCACTGTGGCTCTGAGCTGCCGGAGGGAAGGTTCTGACTGTTGTTTGTGCTTATACAATAAACAGCAGTTAAAATATCCAGGCCTTCTTGGAGTCTCTAGATGGTGTCCTTGAAGGGGTGCCATCTGGGGATTCTGTTTTCCTAGGTGACTTCAATGCCCATGTGGGCAATGATGGCGTTATCTGGAAGGGGGGGATTTGGAGGAACACCCTTCCTAATCTGAACTTGAGCAGTGTTCTGTAATAGGACTTCTGTGCTAGGCATGGGCTTTCCATATCGAACACCATGTTCAAGCATAGGGTGGTTCATAAGTGTACTGGGTACCAGGCCACCTTAGGCCAAAGGTCGATGATAGATATTGTAATTGTGTCATCAAATCTGTGGCGCTATGTTTTGGACACTTTGGTAAAGAAAGGGGCAGAGCTGTCAACTGATCACCACCTGGTGGTGAGTTGGATCTGGTAGCAGGGGAGGCTGCTGGACAGACCTGATAAACCCAAACGAGTAGTGAGGGTGAACTGGAAACATCTGGCGGACCTCCCTGTCTGTGAAATTTTTAATTCACATGTCTGGAAAAGTTTTTCAGGGTTTCTATTGCAGATGCTGCTTCCAGGAGTTGTGGCCGGATGGTCATTAGTGCCTGTCGCCTTGGCAACTGGAGGACCTGCTGGTGGACACCAGAGGTGAGAGGGGCCGTCTGGCTGAAGAAGGATGCCTTTAGGGGTTCTCTGTCCTTGAGGACTCTCGAAGATGCTGATAAGTACAGGGTGGGTAGAAGGACTGTGGCTTCTGTGGTTGCGGATGCAAAAACTCGGGCATGGGAGGAATTCAGAGAGGCGATGGAGAAGGACTTTCGGTCAGCCTCGAGGAGGTTCTGGGAAACCGTTTGACGACTCAGAAAGGGAAAGTGGGCCCATTCTCAGTCCGTGCTTGGTCTGAGTGGGGAACTGCTGACCCAGACTGGGGATATTGTTGAGCGGTGGAAGGAGCACTTTGAGCACCTCCTTAATCTGGCCACCATGCCCACCTTTGAGGAGGCAGAGTCTGGGCACTTGGGGGAAAATGAGTCCATTACTATGGCAGAGGTCACCGAGGTAGTCAAAATGCTCCCTGGTGGCAGGGCAGCAGGGGGGGACAAGATTTGAGTTGCTGAAGGCAGCTCTGGACATTGTGTAACTGACATGGTTGACACATCTCCTAAATGTTGCATGGATAACCGGGAGAACGCCTGTAGAGTGGCAGACCAGGGAGGTGTTTCTTATTTTTAAAAAAGGAAACGTGTGGAATGATCCTTCCGGGTCGGGGGTGAGTCTCCGCCTCACATGGAGTTCAAGTGTCTGGGAGTCTTGTTCACAGGTAATGGTAGGATGGAGCAGGAGATGGATCAACAGATCGAGGTCTCGTCAGCAGTAATAAGAGCGTTGGTTCAGTAGGTTGGGGTGAAGAAAGAGTTGATTCAAAAGACAAAGCTCTCTTACTGGTCCATCTATGTTCCAACCCTCACCTATGGTCATGAGGTTTGGACCATGACCAAAAGAACGAGAACCCAGATACAAGCAGCTGAAATGTGCTACTTTCTTAGGGTGGCCAGGCTCAGCTGTAGATATACAGTGAGGAGCTCCATCATCCGGGGGGAACTCAGAGTAGAGCCGCTGGTTCTTCACATCGAAAGGAGCAAGTTGAGGTGGTTCGGGCATTTGATGAGAGTGTCCCCTAGATGCTTCCCTTTGGAGGTTTTTCAGGCATGTCCCACTGAAAAATCTCCAAAGGGAGGCATCCTAAGATTACCTTGTGTAACCTTACCACCAGTGGGTAAATAAGTGAAATAAAGTCACAAACACTCAGTTCAAACAATTTCAATTTAGTTTTTTTTTTTCATATTGCCAAGTCACAAGAAAACTAAACTCTGTCACTGTACAAAAACCTTCACATACATTATAAAAAGCTAATTAGTAAAAATCTAAGGAAGCCAGCAGATTGCGTTGAATCTTCACTTTGTTGCAATCTTCCATCTTTAGCAAGCACATTGGCAATAGTGGAAAATAACAATTCCCTTTTAACAGGAAGAAACCTCCAGCAGAACCAGGCTCAGGATGGGTAGCCATCTGCCTAAATTGGTTGGGTTTACAAGGATAGGATAAACGCAAAGACAAACACAAACTGTCTGTTCAAGGTGTAGATTCTATGGGAAGAAAAGACAAAGAAAAACACGTTAATGATAGGAATAATTACAAACACAAACATGGAGAACAGAACAAGTAGAGACAGCAGCAGAGTGAGGAAATGTGGTCCGCTGGTCCTCTAGCAGTCTAAGCCTATAGCAGCATAACTAAGGGCTAGCTCAGAAAACCCAAGCTAACCCTAACCCTAACTATAGGATTTTTCAAAAAGTCTTAAGCCTTGTCTTAAAAGTAAACAGAGTGTCAGCCTCACGGATAGAAACTGGAATTTGGTTCCACAACAGATGAGCCTGATAACTGAAAGCTCTGCCTCCCATTCTAATTTTAGAAACTCTAGGAACCACAAGTAAACCTCAAGTTGGACAGTCAATTGCTCTGTTAGGAAAATATATAACAATGCGATATTTAATATAAGATTAAGCTTGGTTGTTGAGAGCTTTGCATGTTAGAAGTAAGATTTCAAATTCTATTCTAAAACTTACAAGGAGCGAATTGGAAGAAGCTAAAGTTGGAGAAATATAATCTCTCCTCTTAACTCTCATCAGAACTCTGGCAGCAGGATTTTGGATCAACTGAAGTCTTTAATTGGACACTTAGATATTAAAGAATTACAATAGTCCACCTTAGACGTGATAAACGTGTGGACCACTTTTTTTTTCATAATTTTGGAACAAAATGTTTCTAATTTTAGTGGTACTGTGCAGGTGGAAAATCGCAGCCCTGGAAACCTTTTTATGTGGGGGTTAAAGGACATATACTGATTAGAAATAACACCAAGGTTCTTTACATTAGAGAGGCCAAATTAATCCCACCCAGAGGAAGTCCAAGGCTGCAAAGTTTGTTTCTTAGATGCTGAAGTCCAAAAACCACAATCTCTGTCTTGTCTGAGTTTCAAAGCAGAAAATTAAGAGTCATCCAGGTTTTTAAGTCTTTAAGACATGCTTGTAATCTAAGTTACTGATTGGATTTATTTAGGTTTCAGGGATAAATATAACTGAGTATCATCAGCATAACAACGAAAATGTATCCGGTGCTGTCTAATAACTACCCAATGGAAATATATATAAAGTAAAGAGTACTGGTCGAAGCACTGAACCCTGAGGAGTACCATGACTAACTTTGGTGTATGAAGAAGATTTAATATTAACATGAACAAAGTGGAATCCATCAGATGTATATGATTTAAACCATTTTAGATCTGTTCCTGTTATCACATAAAGTCACTGTAATAGAGTACTGTGATCAGTTGTATCAAATGCAGCACTGAGCTAGTCTAGACATTGTGAGATACCAAATAAGGAAAGAGGGGTTTGCTTGAAATTGTTATTAGACTGTTACTGCCAAAGTTCACTGCCTGAGGCCAAAAGAATATCAGCAACTTTCACCACTGCTGTTTATGTGCTTCGATGAGCTCCAAACCTTGACTGAAACTCCTCAAGCAGATTATTTCTGTACAGTTGTTCACACAACTGAATTGCAGGTAGTTTCTCAACGATTTCTGAGATGAATGGGAGATT
The DNA here is from genome assembly GCA_028566095.1 of Kryptolebias brasiliensis. Classification (NCBI taxonomy): domain Eukaryota; kingdom Metazoa; phylum Chordata; class Actinopteri; order Cyprinodontiformes; family Rivulidae; genus Kryptolebias; species Kryptolebias brasiliensis. The sequence goes on along the minus strand of JAOXNZ010000064.1, from coordinate 2,470,259 downwards.
AGATATAGATCTATAATTGTCCAGAGCTCCTGAATCAAGATGAATCTAAAGTTTGTTTTCAGTAAAGGTTTAATCACAACCTTAAAGCTCTGTGGTACATAACCACTCATACCCAAAAT
>JAOXNZ010000064.1:2363041-2373116 GCA_028566095.1 Kryptolebias brasiliensis | reverse complement strand
GTGTAAAATACGGAAATACAACTTGGAAAGAGAATTATGCTTAACACAATGGCCAGCTTATAATAAACATTTTATTCAAGATGCACAATTTAAAAAATGGACAGAAAAGGGTTTAACAGCATTGTGTGTTGTCCTAAAAGACGGCTGCTTTAAAAGTTTCCAGGAACTACAACAAGAGTTTGATCTAAAATCCCAAGACCACTTTAGATACTTACAATTAAGGGACTTCTATAATAAAGAGATTAAACACAAAATAGACCTCAACAAAAATGGGATTGTCTGGATGCTAATCGATTACTACAAAGGCAAAAAACACAGAATCGTATCCACACACTAAAATAACCTGATAGAGAAAGCAGAGGTATTACCACATCGGATATTAAAATAAAATGGGAAAAGGAAATCTGGTAATTACACTTACAGATGATCATTGGCTGAATATTTGTAAGACCCAAATTTCAAAATCCTCTTCTAGAATGTGGAGCGAACATTGCTGGAAGAGTATAATTAGATTTTTTAATCACACCCAAAATTACTAGTAAATTCAAATCCAGGTCCCAATCGTGTTGGAGAATTTGTGGAGCATTCAATGTTAATCATACACATTTTTTGGCTTTGACCCAAAATTATAAAATTCTGGGATGATGTACACAAGATGATTGTAACAATATTGTAATATGCAATACCTAAGACCTGCTTGGTGTTATATTTAGGTACGTTGGGTATTGTTGTATTTAAAAATGACTGTTCTCTGTTTAAGAGTCTTCTGGTGGTGGGGAAAAAAGGTAATTACCAAAAAATGGTGCCAGTCTGAACCTCCTACAATTAAGGAATGGATACAAACTGTAAATTTAATCTTTGAGACCGAGATCTTGACACACAGACCCCCCAGTGTTCAGTTTTTTTTTGTTTTTTGTTTTGTTTTATCTTTGTTTTGTTTCTCTTATGATTTTATTCATCTCTCCTCTTGGTTGTATTTTGGAAAACAACAATAAAAATAAAGTAAAAAATTAAAATAAGAATATTTATAACTTTACCCAATGAACAAGTGCAGTTTTGATAACCACCAACACTGAATTTAGGGGAACATTTTCTTTTTTTTATATATTTAGTAATAGGCCTATTCATAACCAAAAATTACATGGCATCATGCAGCCTTCATTACACAAAATTACATTGTGCCAAGCAATGGTGATACACACAAAAAACCAACGTTTTTGTCAGTTTTGTCAACCTGCATGTAATAATTAAAACAAAATAGGTTTACAGGTTCTTTCCTAACTTGGTACTAGCACAATTTCTACCACTTCGTAAGTTTTATCCCCCTTTCCTTCACATTCTATTTGGAATAACATCCATCTCCCAGCAGCTCTGAAAGTCACTGCTACTTCACTAACTGTGTTGCAGGGATATGGCAGTTTAAACATTGCCAGCTGTACCTTCAGTGAGTGCTGGTTTAATTCTGGGTAACCACTGACAACATCCTCCACCTTTCCAGAAATAAGCACCCTTTCTAGCTTACTAAAAGTATGGAAGCTGTGATGGTCAAACCGCTCTGCCAACTGTTCATCATCTGCATCTAACAATATGAAGAACTCAATCCTGAAGTACTCTTCAGTGGATGTTGGTCTAAATGCAAGTGCATTTCCTATGTAGCGTTTAGGAGTCTTTGGATATGGGGCATCTGGATAGACTCAATGTCTAACTTGCATATCTTGTCACAGTCGTGTAAATCTGATTACATTTTTTGTCATATTTCTTCACCTGAATAATTTTTCTGACACAATCAGCAGCAGCCAGCATCCCTGGGACAGTCTTGCTCTGAAGAGACTGGTTTAGACACTCAAGCTTTTAAAGAACTTGAGACTAAGTAAAGCCAGCCCCTTTCTGAAAGTGTTCCAAGAGTCCTCTCGCTGTTGTTCATGTGTTAGAGGAGCATAATGCAGCCATTTCCTCAAGACTCTGCAAAACCTCTTCATATTGTCCTACCACTGCCTGAATGGCTGCTATTCTCATAAGCCATTGCGTAGGACAGATGGGCTTGAGAGTTCTGAAACTCCCCTCTTCGGACTGGGCGATCGCCTTTACAATTGTCTCGTATTTGCTGGACTGATAGTATAGGGTGCCACATTTGTGGACTAAATCCAGCGCATCAGTTACAACAGGGTATGAGCTACAGGCCGTCTGAGTCACAAGGTTGACACAGTGAGGGCCACAGTGAACATAAGAGAGCTAGAGTTTGAGCTTGTCTTAAAACTGCTTGCATTCTTTTAACTGCACCTGACATATTTGCAGCCCCATTATAGCTCTGCCTTCAAATGCAGGCCAAGGGCAAGTTCAACCACATAAGAACGTCAGTGGCCAGCCAAGCTAAGTTCTTCTGTACTAGATGACAATTCATAAAGACCTATAAAGTCTTCATGTGGTAAAAGGTCACCATCTACTGTACATAACAAAGACATATGGCCTCTTGCTCAGATCCTGAAATGTCTTGGACTCCATCCATAATGATGGAGAACTGCAGCGTGGACAGCTCATGTACAGTGCTTAAAATGGTCCTAACAGTACTAGCCATAATAAAAATCTCATTTTGACTATGGCTTGGGTAGTGGTTTGTGGACTTACTGAGGCACTGCTTCAGCACATCATCCTCCTCAGCTTTATCCTGAAGTAGCTGAACAAGGTTGCCCTTATCATTTTCATGACCACGTAATGCTAGACCCATGGCGAGTAAGAAAACGGATCGATTTAATTATTTTGAGCAAGCACGATCTTTTCTGCTGCTCCTTAGCTGTGGATAGCTGAGTTTAAACATTTCTATTTTGGTATGTGTATGTTGTGATGGCTACTTTGTGTGCTTGACTCTGCTGGTGAATTGTAAATTTCTCTATTACCCTGTAGCCACAAAAGCTTCATCTATCCATTTTGCAAGTGGACTTTCATGCCATAAAAATAAAAACAAAAACACAGCATTTGCATTGGACACATAATGTAGTCAAAGGTAGTCCCTAAACCACCTCTCTTGAAACCTTTGAGTCTTATTCAGAAGTTGCTGGTGTGGAATGACTCCTGCACCAGGCTGATTCAGCTTGATGTATTTCACTTCCTGGCTCTCTCCCTTATATCTCTCAGGTTTGCTCGCACCCTCAGATCTTTTGGAATCCCTCTCTTCTACATCTCCATCAGAAATGCTCTCAAAATCTCTCTCCCTCTTCTGTTTAATTTATTTTGCTCCTAGAAATTAAAATTAAAGTTAAATAAGACTATAATTGTTATACTGGCCAAAATAAAATAAAGTTCAGTTTAAGCATGCTCTAGATTATGCCTTTTAAATCAGTATTATGTAGTAGAGTGCTGTACGAATGTGTGTGGATGCGTAAATGAGGGTACAGGTTGTGTTATAAAGCACTTTGAGTACCCTGGTTGGCTAGAAATGTGCTAAATAAGTACAGTCCATTTACCATCAGTAATGTCCTTCATGAGGTTTACACAACAGACTAGAGTGCACTCAAAATAAATATTTACTTGAGTATACATTTTAGATTTCATTCACAACTGCCCAGCACCCTTCATCACTCACCACAACAGAACTCTGTCCACTGTCCCTACATGCTGACCCTGCTTCTGACTCACTCTCAGTATCAAGCTCCTACATCAAGAGAGATGGAGATAGATTAAGCATTGTTTTTTTTCCCTATTGCCACTGGAAATAAGTCAGCTTTAAAAAAATCAAGAAAATAGCATGAAATAACATCAATAAATAAAAAATGGCATGGCGCAGCACAGAATATTTTCCTTTGAGCACTGGATGTTTTACCGTGCTCACAGGATACTTTCTCGTGATCACTGCACACTTTCCTGTGTGCATCGGATACATTGCCCTGATTACTGGATACATTCCTGTTTACACCAGATACTTTCCTGTGTACACAGTATACTTTCTCATTATTACTGCATACTTTCCCGTTATGACAGGAGTTTTTTTTGTGCGCACCACATACCTTTCTGTACACACTGGATACTTTCTCATGTGTACTTTCCAGTGCTCAAAAGAAACCAGTTGAATGTTTTTTGGGTGGGTGGTTTCACCTATGGCCCCTTAGGGGCTCTGTGCAAACCTGACAGCAGTGATTCATGATATCTCTCCTCATCTGGACAGGATGACTCTGTTCTGGAAGTGAAACACTACCGCACCCCATGCTGGCCAAACCCAGACAGTCCTATCAGCCAGACCTTTGAGTTGATCAACCTGGTGAAGGAAGAAAACTTGGGCAAAGATGGGCCAACTGTAGTCCAAAATGAGTATGACTGTCACTGCTAACTAGACCATCTCCTTATGATGATACAATTTAGTCTGATTTTTGTTTCTAAAATGTTTTGTGTTCTTTGTTCTGGCAGTGTGGGTGGAGTTACAGCAGGAATGTTCTGTGCTCTGTCATCTCTGGCGCAGCAGCTAGATGCTGAAGGGTCCATTGATGTATTCCAGGTGGCTAGGATGATAAACCTCATGAGACCAGAAGTCTTCAGCAATATTGTAAGGAAATTGTTTCTCGCAAAAGTTTTTTTTTTTTTTAGCATAAACTGTGTATAATGAACATTACTATAAAGATAATTGCAGTTGTAGTTTTGCTACTTTAGTTGAAACAGTTTTGTCTTCAAATTAGTACATTCAGCACAGGGTTACTAGGATCGATAGTAACCCAGTTCTTTTTCGCTAATCTCAGTTACAGCAAAAATGTATATTTTCACTTTTCTTGCACTGCTGCCTTCGTGCATTATGATCCATTTTGCCAGAACTGCTCATATTTTGTAAATTAATCAAATAAAATTTCAAATTATTCAGTCAGTCATTATTATTGCATATCTTGCATATTATTCAGTCAGCCTGTAAAGTCAGGTCTAATCTCATGTTTTTGGGTTGTTTGTATCTCATTGGGCTGGGACTGCTGGAAACAGGTTGGTGACTCAAAGTTGCGAGAAAATAGGCAAATATTTTATTGTGGTTTTCCTGAACTCTGATTGTTTGCTACCAAAGATCTATTTGGCCATGGTTTGAGTAATCAGTCCATTTAACTCTGTCTTCTGCATCCTTTGTCTTCACTCCAATTACCTCTATGTCCTCTCTAACTGCATCCATAAATCTCCTCTTTGGCCTTCCTCTTTGTTGTTTTCCTGGCAGCTGCATCTCTAACACCCTTCTACCAATATACCCACTGTCCCTTCTCTGCAAATGTCCAAACCATCTCTCTAACTTTATCTCCCAGTTGTTCAAACTGTGCTGTACCTCTGATGACCTCATTCCTAATCCTGTCCTTATCACTCCTAGGGAGAACCTCAACATCTTCAGCTCTGCTACTTCCAGTTCTGTCTCCTGTATTTTTGTCAATACCACTGTCTGCAAACTGTAGTGACCTTTCCTTCTTGAAGCCTCACTGTTCCACCTGCCTCCCTCTCATTCACGCACATGCACTCTGTCTTGCTACGGCTGACTTTCATTCCTCATCTTTCAAGTTCACACCTCTACCTCTCCGAGTTCTCTTCCACCTGTCCAAACATCATAGTACACAGGGATTCCTGCCTGTCCTCATCTGTTAGTCTGTTCATCACCAGAGCAAAAAAGAAGGGGCTCAGAGGCGATCCTTAATGCACTCCCACCTCCAGATTGAAGCTATCTGTCACTCCTACAGCACCCCTCACCACTGTCCTGCTGTCCTCATACATGTCCTGTACCAGTTTAACATACTTCTCTGCCACTTCAGATTTCCTCATACAACACCACAGCTTCTCCCTTGGCACCCTGTCATATGCTTTTTCTAAATCCACAGAAACACAATAAAGCTCTTTCTGACCCTCCCTGTACTTCTCCATCAACATCCTCAAAGCAAAGATGGCATCTGTGGTTCTCTTTCTTCCTGGCTAACCTCTTCTTCTGGATAACTTCCTGCACTTCACTATTCCACCACTAGGTTTCCTTATCATCTTTTCTCTGTCCAGATGACACACCAAGTACCTTCCTACATGTTTCTCTAATCACTGTTGCTGTAGTAGCCCAGTCATCTGGAAGCTCTTTCTTACCACCCAGAGCCTTTAACAGCTCCTCTCTGAACTCCTCACAACATTCTTCCTTCCTTAACTTCCACCTTTTGGTTTTCTTCTCTGTCTTTACTCTTTTCCTCTTCTTCACCACAACAGTCATCCTACACACCACCATCTGTCCTTCCTGGTTCCTTTCCTTGACACCAAACCTGCCCATCACCTCCTCATCTCCTCTGTTTCCTTCATCAACATGTCCATTCAGATCTGCTCCGATCACCACTCTCTCCTCCCTGGAAATACTCTCTATCACTTCATCGAGATCCTTCCAGAATTTCTCTCTCTCTTCTATATTACATTCAAGCATAACCACTGACATCATTCAGCATCAGACCTCCTACTTCTACCTTCAGACACATCACCCTATCTGACTCTCTTTTCACCTCGATTACATTCCTTGCTAACTCCACCTTCAGAACCACCCCTGCTGCATTTCTCTTCCTATCCACACCATGGTAAAACAGTTTAAACACTGCCCCAATGCTGCGAGCCTTGCTGCCCTTCCACTTGGTCTCTTGCACACTTAATACATCTACCTTCCTCTTTTGCATCATGTCAGCCAGTTCCCTACGTTTGCCTGTCATTGTCTCAACTTGCCTTTCCTCTTCTCCCTCTGTCTCCTGGCACGTTACAACCCATTTTTGTGTGCATAACCTGCAGAACTGTATTGTAGGCTGTGCACATTGTTTCATTGCCCACCTACACTCACATTGTACCCACTTTTGCAACTGCCCCCATTTTTATGATTTAATCTTCTGAATTACACATTAGAAATGAACATAGAAAGATCTGGACTAGTTTTTCAATTACTATTTATCACCAGTGTGTTTTTTTTGGCCTGGACATTCAAGACTGTAGCCTCGGATGTTTTCTGTCAGAGGAAAGCTCAGGTGCAGGTAGTTAAATACAGTTCTAATGGTCTAAACATTACAAAATCTTAACTGAGAGGGGTTCCAGACATCTGCAATGAAACTTTGACTATTTTACAAGAAAAACTGAATTTTGAACATATTCAAAAAAAAAATTGTGAGACAAACAACAAGATTGCAAGCTTCTGAGATCATGCAAGAAAATTGAGTCTCCCTCATGAATACTGAGTCACCAACTAGTCACAACCCAGTGAGATACTAGCCTTAGTGTGCAAGTGTCTTTCTGATCCAGAAGACTGAACCAGATCTGTTTTGCAGGAGCATTTCCAGTTCCTGTTTGAAGCCATGCTAAGCCTCATTGGGACACAAGAAGATGAGAAAACCATCCAGTCCTTTGACAGCAGTGGAGCAATTGTGGTGGGGACTGCCACTACCGAGAGCCTTGAATCTCTTGTGTAATTTCCCACAAACAAAAGAACTTGAACCTTTAAAAAACAGCATTTTGTCTTCCTTGTTCAAGCACCAACAGAATTTCTGATTCTACCCATTCTACTTGGCAATAATCTTTCTTGGACTTGGCCGTTCTTTGTTGAAATTGGACTTTGTGGTTTGATAATGTGCCTTTTTGTATTCTTCATCATGTACTTTGATACTAGCTGTAGATTAACTGACAAGTTTCAGTACTGTTTGCTGAGAGACATCTTACTTAATTCTTGCTAAACTTTTGTATTTATTGGCACAGAGCCAAGAGGGAGAAAAAGGGAAAATCTTCATCTTTTGGCATCAATAATACTCTTTATTTTATAGAAACTTTGCACTGAACTAGTCTGTAAAACCTGCAATACTAGCAGCAGTGTGATAATAAATAACGGTTTGGTAAAACAGTAACCTAATGATTTATTGTAAATATTTCATAGTAGTCACTTTGATTAACCAAATTTCAATAATTACTTCTAGATTTTTGTATTTTATTCCTTTAGTTCATACAAATTATTTCATTTTAGTTGTTAAGATTAAGAAAATCATACTGTTTTGTAACTGACTAAATGTAATGTTCAGTATTGAGTTTATTTTTGTTTTTTTTCTGCTAGCTGTTATTTATCTGAATGCAAAACACACTGTTAGATTATTAGATGATTAAATAAGTGAAAGGACTCCAAAATAGAATCTTTTTATTTTATAAATGCCTGCATGAAAAGCAAGCACAAAATATACACTAGTGCAAAGATGTAGTAGTTCATGTTACCAGATGAACATAGTCAGTAGTAAAAGAAAGTCACCCTCTTTCAACTCTCACGTTTTATGTATAAGGACATAATAAAATGTTCTGTCTTTTATCAGATTCTAAAATTATTCAAATTTGACCTCAAGTGAAGAAAAACGCACAACAGATTCCACCATGTCATTATTAAATAAAAACAAAGCCAAAATGTAAAAGCTGTGAGTGAAAAACTGTCCAACCTTGTTGCTTCCGCAGGATTTAAGAGGTTCGGTAACAGCCAGGATCTGCTGATCAAATGTATTGAATAACTCATCATCATCAGTGTGAGCACCTCTATAAAAATAAGAGTTTTGCCAATTTGCTGCTTTGGAGCATACAAGTGTATATTAACACATGCTAAGGAAGAAAGACATCAACAAAGACTTTAGAGAAGCAGCTATTTTTATACCATCAATCTAAGAAGGGTTAAAGATCACTCTACAGGGAGAAAGGTTATTCACACATTTAAAATATTTAGGACAGCTGACAATATTCCCAGAACTTGGTATCCCAGCAAATTCACACCAAGGTCAGACCCTGCTATGCTCAGAGAAATGATCTCCATCTCAGACACCACAGGCTTCAGTTGGCAGGTTAATGATTGATAGTCATGACGGGAACATTAGAAAAAGATTAAACAAATATGGCTTGTTTTTCACTTTATTTAGTCCAAGGACCCAAATGCCCTTCACACTACAATCAGTCATTCACCCATTTATACACAGATGATGATGGTAAGGTACATTGTAGCCACAGCTGCTCTGGGGCAGACTGACAGAAGTGAGGCTGCCATTACACCAGCAACACCAAACCCTCTGACCACCACCTGTAGGCAAGGATCTTTTAATGGCTGAAATGGATGGAGTGGGGCTTCAAACTGGCAATGGCAATCCTCCAATTACTGGATGAACCCCTACCTCCTGAGGCACTGCCACCCCAGGGCACAGGGCCATTATTTGCTGAAATCCAATTACAACATCATCACAAACACCTCATACCAACTGTCAGATGGTGGTGGAGTTGGTTTGGCCTCCTTGCAGTCATTGAGTTGACCATGAACTTCTTTGTAGACCAAAGCAGTGTAGAGTCAATTATGAAGCCATCTGTCTGACAGCTGAAGCTTGGACCAAAGCTGGGTCATGATGCAACAGGACAATGATCCCAAACATAGCAGAATCTACAATAAAAAAAATCTTTCATAAATCTACAACATGGTGACTTAAAAATAAAAGAATCAAGGTGTTGCAATGGTCTAATCAAAGTCTAAACCTCAACCTGATTGAAATGCTGTGGTGGGACCTTAAGAGAGCTGAGCAGAAATGAATGTCTGCAAACTTCAATAAACTGAAGCAACGTTGGAAAAAAAGATTTATATCCTGTGAAGTTCAAGTGAAAAGCAAATAAATCTATTAAGAGAGGTTGGGGAATTGCAATAAGCTGGATGCACATTTGTACATCCATAATCTAATACTTTGTCTAAAACATCTTTAGTCTTCTTGGGTGCACACCTGCCATCTCAAAGTTTTGTTGATTAACATAAAAATGAAATTCAGCTGTCATTGTACATTCATCCATCCATCCGTTTTCTTTACCCACATTTTCCTTTTTCAGGTTTTGGGGTAACTGGTGTCTATCTCCTGCAATCATTGTGTGAGAGGCAGGGTACACCCTGGATAGGTCACAAGTTCATCACAGGGCCACACAAAGTGACTCCAAGATTCCTAACTTAATTTTTATATTTTAAAGACAGACTACTGAGATCAGCAATAATTTTGAGTTTCTCTGTACTTCCACCAAAAACAACAACCATTGTTTTATCACTGTTTAAATGAAAAAAATAAATTTCTGACGT
>JAOXNZ010000064.1:2271849-2283904 GCA_028566095.1 Kryptolebias brasiliensis | reverse complement strand
TAGTTTACATATTTTAGAAGGCCTACGAGGGGAAAAAATGTAGAGTAATTCAACTGGAAAAAAATAGTTAGATTTTTCATAACCCTGAAGATTAAAAAGAGAATGGTGTCCAGCCCACAGCCTTGCTGGAGACTCTGTGGTCAGATGGATGTAGATCACACACACATATTCTGGTCCTGTCAAAAGATAACAGGATACTGGGATAAAATATGTCAGGCTTTGAAAAAAATAGAATATGAAATACCCAAAACATGTAGGACACTCTATTTGGGGTGCCTTACAGATGACATATTACAAAAAGATGATGAATACCTGGTAAAAATATTGCTTTCAGCAAGTAAGAAAGCCATCACAAGATTATGGTATAAAGAGGAACCCTAGGATGTGCAGCAGTGGCTGTGCATTGTGGAGGAAATATCTGTGATGGGAAAAACTCACATATAAACTGAGATTGCAAGACGGTCAATTTATTCAAAAATGGGAGAAATTGGATGATTATAGAAACAATGAGGACACCACTTTCGCAACTGGACAATATGGACATTGTTTATGAACAATTGTATAAAGATGTAAACATGATGTTCAAAGAAAAGTTCAATAAAAAAGTTTAAAAAAAAAAAAGGCTATCACAAAGAGGTGGCTGAAAGTTGAACCACCTACCATTGGAGAATGGGTTGCTATTCTACACAAAATGTACATAATACTACCACCAACTAACACTATGTTAGTTTTGGAGAGAAGAGGCTTTCTCCTGCAACCCTTCCAAACAAGCCACATTTGTTCAGTCTTTTTCTAATATTCCTGCCATGACCTTCAACCTGCTAACTGAGGCCTGTAGAATCTGAGATACAGCTTTTGTTTTTTCTAATTTCTTTGAGCATTGCACATCCCAGTCTGACATCGGGGTGAATTTGCTGGGACATCCATTTCTGGTGTGATGACCTAGGGTTTTGGCCTCCCTGTTTTGTCACATCTTTAAGACACATTGTGACAAGAAGACAGGCAGCTGTCCTTAATTTTTTTTTCCATGTGTGAAAAATGTTTCTCTCTGGAGAATAATGGACTATAAATGATTGGCAATTTACCTTTAAACCCTCCCAAATGGATGGGCAGCAACAGTTGTTTTTCTAAGGTCGCTGCTGATGTCTTTCCACCTTGGCACTGAGTTAACACACACCTGTATGTTCCAGAGCAGCAAACTGACAAAACTGCTGTTTATATAAAGGTGGTTACACTGATGATGATCAGTTAATCAATACATTTCATCAGCACCTCCTGGTTGATACTGAACTTCCTAAACCCTGTGGAAACAGCAAGGATGGACACAGCTTTTCCATTCTGGCTTTGTTTTTGGTTAATAAATAGTGACATGGTGGTATCTGCTGTGTTTTTGTTCAGTTGAAGTTAGAAATGAAAGATTTTGGAGTCTTGTAAATACCAGATCATATTATTATATTCTGATACTTAAAACCCTAGAACTGAAAGAGGGTAGACTGTATTTTCCTCATGACTGATTAAAGGAAGATTAATCTTCTTTTATGTGTTCACAATGCAAAGAATCTTGATTTTAATTTTTATTTAGCAGCTGTAATCTTGGCACAATCTAATAAAATTAACTTTTGGTTGATTGCTGAAACATTGAGGGTCCAGTTAATTCCCACCCATCTATCTTCTGATCTTTGTTGTTACAACAGGTTCATGGCAACTAATGCTTTCCAGCTATTCTACAAAAGCAATGCCATAAAACTGACCAGCTCTATTATTTTCACATACCTGCAACACCAGCCCACTGACCAAAAGCCACAATTCGATAACCGTTGGCATCAACCATCTTCTCGTAGTCAATTAAACGAACCTCCTGAAAAGACAAACAAAAAAAAAACCAAATACTTCAATATAATATTTTTAGGAACTTAAAGGGAGACTTTAATTTAAGCTTTGAGCTTTTCCATCACTTTGAATTTACTGCACAGAGGATTTACTTTTCCCCAGTTCTTCAGAATGATGCACGTGTCATAAAAATTAATCAGCTTATACATCAATTTTACTTTACTCTTTTTTCTAGACATGCATATCGTCACTTATAGCCTAAAAAAAAAAACCCTAAACAACTGGACTTTTATTCTGTAGTTAAAGACGTATCACTTCTTGTAGCTTTCTCAATTCAAAAAGCAGAGTATGAAGTTCAAGCTTTTAAAGCTGAGATGTTATGCAAGCTAGATTCAGATGCTCTCCTGTGTTGAGTCATGTGTCTGTGAAGAAGCCGTTTGGTTTCTCCAATATAGAGTTTTGGACATTCTTCGCTGCACTGAACTGCATACACCACACCGCTCAGCTTGTGTTTGGGTGTTTTGTCCTTAGGGTGGACCAGCCTCTGTCTGAGAGTCCTGTTGGGTTTGCACTGTTTGCACAATCTTGAGATTTATTTATTATTTATTCATTTATAATATCTCAACAACTGTAGGAGAAATGTGTTGATCACAGGGAACTCTTATATTTATACCCAATAAGAAGGAAACCAATTTTTGTCTCTAAGATTTTATTACAAAAATAAAACTAAATCAAGAAAACAGAATCAACAACAAACAATTAAGAGAACACAACAAAATCAAGACTAACACTAAGATTTTAGGGAATCATTTTCTGAGGAATGACTAATAAGTAATTGCTTTGAATGATGATTTATCAAGATAAAAACTGAGCAACAAGTAGTACTTTAACAATCTAAAGTAGAATAGTGATTATTAGTTTATCTAAACCAAATGGAATTATTTGGACAGGAGATTGATTTAGAATTTATCCGTGCAAGAATTTAAAGAATTCAACTAGTTTGATAAAGTCTTAGTTTAGGAGATGTTAAGAATTCTGCCATATTGTCAGGTTATTTTGACAGAACTGTAAGTGAGGAAGAGATTATCAAAGTTTGCAACAGCTGAAAAGTTTATAGCCAGATCAAAAAATTGCTGTTTCTCATTACCAGAGTTGCACGGTTCCTCATTGGATCAAACTGCTAGTTCAGCATCAGCTCGGTCTGTCTGAAGAATTCTGTTGGGCTGCTAAAATCCTGTGCAGTACCAACAGAGGAGCAAATGTTTCAGCCAGGACTCAGTGAGGTCCATGCCAGTGTTTTCATTACAAGGTAACCAGTGTTGGCAGTAATGCCTTTGAAGAGGTCGGTTCAGTCAGCTGGTGGAGAAGGAATGGCAGGCATTGGCAATCTCCCACACCAGCTTATATTTCAAGGTACCAAGGTTGTTCTGCAACTTGTAGAAAAAAAATCTCTCTTCTTTTTACTGCTGCACTTAGAACGAAAACAACTCGGAGAAAAATGTTTTCTTTTTACATACCCACACTCAGCAAGAACAGTGAATATTTATGAGTTATTTTTTCCATTATTTTGACCACAAACATTTCTCTCAGGGAAAATTATTAACTAGTTGAGAGCATTCTCTATTGACTAATGATGATTAAACAAACAAAATTAAATTAGCTACTAAATTACAAAAATATTTTAGATAAAAAACAAAAAGTCTCACAGTTTGAAGTTGTAATTTAGGAATACAAAAAAAAAATGTTTTTGAACAGAGTTCAAACTAATAAATAACTTGATATGAATTCAATTATTTAAGAAAGTTGTTTTAAGCAACACAGGACAATTTTTTTTTTATTATTAGGCGTTTATTAACACACCTGCCTAAGTTACAATATGTGACTCGTGATTAATTTTTTAGAACAAATATTTAAGTTTTTTTTTTACTCTTGTCTTTTTGCATGTTTTTTTTGTTTGTTTTTTATCAAAATTGTTTTTTAAACAAATAGGCACAGATCAATAGAACAGTCCCTAAACCACAGCAGCTCAGCAGGTGTCCATCAGCAGGCTGAGCAGCTGAGCCAACATTTGAAGGAAAGTTTGAAGCTTTGCTTGATGTAAATGATTAAGGTAGATTGAGGGTTTCTGAAAGTTTTAGTGAGTTAAATTTAAGACTTTTTAAGATCCTGCAAAAATCCTGTGATTGCACACAATCATGAAGTAATAGAGCAAGTCCAGGTTTTGATTGAACTGTACATTTATTTATGTTAAAACTGCTAACAAAAAAGTTTAACTAGCTAAAATAAAGTGAAAAATATTGTCCTTAAAATTATATTGCTAATTGGAGTCCAATCACCAATTGTCAATTTATTTGCCTTTTATTCTGCAGGGTAGTCAGAAATTAGATAACATTGACTGTATGAATCAAGATTGTGATCCTTTTTATTTATTGTGCAACTCTAAAATATCCATGATAAAACATGAAGTGAGATATTTTAAAGAAAGACTTTATAAATTAGTCATAAGTTTCCAAAATGAGCTAAATTGCTTCTTTTGTTGACAAAATTAACCAGATAATTTCAAACTGGACGTATGTAGCAGCAGTAGCATTAGCACTGTACCAGTTGTAGTAATAGTGGTAGCACAGTCGTAGCAATAAAACTGCAGTGTCAGTAGCAGTTGTTGTGGCAGTAGTACTCAGGAGCAGCCTTTGGACAATAATGTGCAGCTCACCTTTTTCAGCAGGTCATCCAGAAGACCCATGTTGGCTTCCTGAGCTTTGATAGTGTGAGAGAAAAACGCATATGTCTTCCTAGGGATAACTTTGTCTTCCGGTGGCCTCTTTACTCCAATAATTAGTGATGCCTCTGAAATATCCTCCTGAATAACAGCTCCCGTTTTCTGGTAGAACTGAAAATAAAACAAAAGGCTTAATGGAAAAAAAGCTAACAGCAATAACTCTGCTCATAATTATTGTTTACTTTTGTTTCATCTTTAAAATTGTTGTATAATAACGAATGAAACTTTAGTTCCAGTAGTAATTCACATATCTAGCTAAGAAAGTAATTTTGGGGATTTTTTTATCTTAATTTGTAAGGCCAAACATAAACCCTTAATATAAGACAAAATATAAGTCAAAGTTAAATTACATAGGTCCTTGATCATCAACTGATAGCCTAAGGTCAAACCACCCACAAAATATTAAATTATTTACACACAATTTCTTACAGGAATGAAACAAAGTTTTAGTATGATCTGATAGCATCTGTTAGTACATGTCGTTAGGCATGTCCACAGGTTCATGAGATATTTTGCTAACAGACAAAAATGAAACGCACATGCTCACACACAAGACATATTTTTGACATGAGGAAATAGACAGTAGAAGAAAAAGGAACTAGTGACCCAACTCAAGACAAGTTAATGACAGCAGTTAGAAGACCCTGGCCCAATTTACGCTTTATGATTAATTTTTGCTTGATTTTAACTTATGAATAGTTTAGATATCAGTGAGATACATTTTCAAACTAAAAAAATGCTCAATGCCTCCTGAGTCTTATGCTGTGAAAACTCTGAACTAGTGAGACAGTCAGAAAATAATGGCAAAGTCAAAAGTTATAAGTATGCCTAAAACTAGCAATATCAGCATCACTGAGTTGAGCAGTGATCAAAAAAGTTTTCATAACTCTTGAACTGTTTGACATTTTGTCACATTTTAGCCACAAACTTCAAAGTATTTTTCTAGGATTTCATGTGTTCTACTTTTCAGAGCTATTTGTAAACCATTTTTGAAACCAAACGTCTAAAACAATCACAAACTAACACTTGAACAATGATTAAAAATACACAGACAGAAACATAAAATGCAAATATGAAGATAAGACATACATGAATACAGAGAAGAGAATAAGATACCCTAAATGTTCTAAATGAACAAATATGTTATTATTCACAAATTTGTAATTTCTCAGCATTTTTTTCCATTCTAGTATAAAAAAAACCTCTTTAGTTACTTTGTTTTATTGTTAGCCAACTATTCTGAATCTGAGGACCTTTAAATAAGGATGTGCTTTTGTTACACGTTGGTGGTTCACAATTTCCATTATTTTTTATCTTTGTCATAGCTCCTGCACTGCTGAATTTATACATTTTTATAAACACACACACACACACACACACACACACACACACACGAGTATAACACACCTCAAAAAAGATCAAAACAACCTTGGTCCAATGTAAACTGTAAAGGTTTCTTTATTTTTGTCATGTGTAGATGTAAACATACATCGGTGACCACACAGTTGCAAGGCACACAGACAGCTGAGGCATGCATGTGATGCATGTGGATTGTCTAAGGGGCACTTTCATTCTTAGTGAGAAGGAAACAGTACAGGATCAGCATATTAATTCAGAACAAGTCATGTGGGATGATTTTTAACGTCAAGAAGGTGTAGGCAATGACACTTGGCCATAAGTTAAAGTTGAATGTAATTCTGGAACAATGGCAGCTTTGGCACTGCTGAAGGTCATTGCCAATAGAAGAATTTGGAGGGAGTGTGTTTTGAGGGATCATACCAACTGGCTGGAACACAATGTCTAGCTTATTATCTGATTTTAGAGTGCTTAGGGCCATTCTTTTGGAACTCTGCATGAAACAGGCCCCAGCATTAAGGCCTTTGCATACTTCATGAGAAGTCAAAGTCTGCTCTCAGTCATGTGGTCAAGTGACAAAAACTGCGTCACTTTTGTTTCTGTAGAAGCTTCTTGAGACATGGCCCTAGCCGAACTGTTTCTCACAAGGGTTTGCTCCAAGTATTGTGTGATTGGTCAGAAGTTGTTGTTGACACGTTTTATTGAAAAAAACGGTGCGCTTTAATGGAATCATTTTGCTTCTACTGCGCCGCCAAGAAGCAGCTGGTCGAGGCTGTTGTAAAGACGGCTGTATTTTCTAACTGTTCAAGCAAAACTTATAAACCTATAAACTTAGAAAGACCGTGCAGAGACACAGGCATCTCTTTGTGACTGTGACTGTCTCAGTCTGTTTAATAAATGCGTCTGGTCAGGGTAAGGGAAGCAAAATTCTGTATAAGGACAGGAGAGTTAAGAAGCCTGCGGGCAGAAACCCATTTTAATGCTGTAGGAGGAAGGAGGAGCTTCCTGGGAGTTTTGATCAGAGTGTCTCATGGACTATAAAAAGTGTGTGCAAAAGGAACATCTTGCAACCACATGACCGCGAACCCACTTCTTGATGTCTTATAGAGTATGCCGGAGCCTTTACAGAGGAAAACTAGAATGAGCCATGCTTTGCCGGTGCCAGTTCAAGTCCTTACCACATTGTAGTTCCTTGCAACTGGAGCAAGGCTCTGTCAATGCACAATGCCTTGTTTTTTGATATCAACTATTTAATAAATATACCTCTAAGTTTTAACAACCCCTTGAGTGCCTCTGTGTTTACAGTAAGGTTATTAAATGCATGCTTAAAGTAGGAAATGCACACATGCAGGTCATACTTGCATCTATTTGCATATTTAAATTGTGGCATATCAGGGGAGGAGTTTTATGTGTGCTCAGTTCCGCATAAATTGGAATGTATGAAGGAAAGGTGCGCCGAAAAATGCATGCACATGATTTAATACTGCTGAATATTTTTGTGCATAAGCATTTTTCAAATTTTGTCCTTCTGGCAACTTTTAGTTTGATACCAAGACCCCTAGGGTATATGAAATTTTAAAATGATTTAAAGCTGTACATAACCACACAACAGATTCTGCCATGTCATTATTTATAAAACAAAAATTAAGCCAAAATGGAAAAGTAGTGTGTGAAAAACCTATGTCCACACCACGATTCATAAGCTTGTAGAACCACTATTTAGCAACAATAATTCAAAGTATAATTTTCAGAATGACTATTAGTATCTCACGTGGTTGTGGAGGAATTTTGGCTCATTCTTCTTTCCAATGTTGCTTCAGTTCACTGAGGTTTACAGACATTTGTTTCTACTCAGCTCTCTTTAGGGTCCCACCACAGCATTTTAGTCAGGCTGAGGTCTGGACTTTGACTAGACCATTGCAACACCTGGATTCTTTCTTTTTCAGCTGTTCTGTTGTAGATTAGCTGCTGTGTTTGGGATCATTGTCCTGCTGAATCATGACCCAGTTTGGTGCAAGTTTCAGCTGTCAAACAGATGGCCTCACATTTGACTCTGTGACTGTGGGGGTGGCTTGACCCAGTGGGTAGGGTGGTTGTTCTCCATCCTCTGATCAGACGGTTGGGGGCTTGATCCCCAGCCCCTGCAGTGTGCCAAAGTGTCCTTGGGCAGAACACTGTACCCCCACTGCCTACCAATATGCTTATCTGTGTATGAGTGGGAATTTTAAAAAGTGCCATATATAGTGTATAAAAATATAGAAATGAAAGCACTGTATAAGTGTCTGTATGAGTAGGTGAATAAGGCTATGTTCACACTGCAGGACTTAAGGCACAATTCAGATTTTTTGCTCAAATTCGATTTATTTTTTGCGTGGTCATTCACATTACATATTAGATGCAACCTGATCAGACTCCAGTGTGAACAGTCTCCAGTTCCTGAAATGACCCGCATGCACAAGAAAATATGACATCACACTCCGAACGCTGTGTTTACAGAAATAAATATGGGCGCTCTGAATGTTAGAGTGGATGTATTGATTTTAAAGTTCTGTGAGGTTGTTCGTGTGGGTGCTCGGGCCACGTCCCGGAGTGGTGGGCTCCTGCTGGGTGGTCTATGGTTTCCTGTGGTGATGGCCCAGCCACGGTCCCGGGGGATGCACAGGGCTCTGGTGGGCGTCCACCCCTCTAGCCCTCTCAGGGGGTTGGCTCACCAGGGGGGATGGCGATATGCCCTTTCACCTTGGTCTTTCTGGGTTCTGGCTGCCTCAGTGGACTGGTGCCTGCCCAGTGTGTTGGGGGCTCTGGGGGGGCTTCTCCTGCTTGGTGCTGGGAGATTTCTCTGCCAGGGGTTGGGGCGGGCATCAGGTCGTTGGGGGGCTGGGGTCCCAGGCTTGGCCTGCACACGAGAGGTGGTGGCATGGCTGACTTGGGGGGGCTTGTGCCCTGCGTCTCGCCCCGTACCCGTATCTCTGCTGACCCTGTGCTTTGCAGACAACCTACATCTGTGTAGACGTGCAGCTGCCTTGGGGTGGGTGCCAGGTGTCTGTTTGCCTAGGGCAGCTGTGGCCTTCTGAGGCTGGATCCACCTGTCCTTTCTGCTCTTGGGTCACTTTGACGTGAGGGACCTCCGTCCTTTCATCCGACTTTTACGATAGATGAAAAGTGACATGAACATTCACACTGAGGTTACTTTGAAAAACATTAGATTTGTATCCGATTCAATACCACATATAGAAAAGACCTGGGTCGGAAATTTAAAAAATCGATTTTGTCACGTTCACGCTGTCATGAAAAAATCTGATATGTGTCGCATAGGGGCAAAGAAATTGGAATTGGGTTGCATTTGCCTGGAATGTGAATGTAGCTTAGGAAACTCTGTAAAGTGCTTTGCAGAATCTGGAGAAGTTAAAAAAAATGACACTGTATGAGTTTTGGACCACATGTGGACAATTCACTCTAGAATCCTTTGGTCTACAGAGGACTTCATGGTCGACTCAATGACTAAGGTGCCATAACCATCAGCCCTCAACCACCGTCTTGACAGTTGGTATGAGGTGTTATGTTGATTTGCTGTGTTTGGATTTAAGCAAACATGGCTCAGTGCAACTAGGGAAACATATTTGGTCTTGTTTTGTTCTACAAGTTTTGTGGTTCATTCAGATGAAACTTTACAAACATTTTGTTCCTCTTTGAGAGAAGAGGCTTTCTCCTGCAAGACATACTTTTCAATCTATTTATAATGTCCCTGTCATAAACTTTAATATTTAACATCTAACTGAGGCCTGAACCCCTGACCTTGGAGTGAATCTGCAAAGATGTCCACTCCTGGGAAGATTAGTAGCTGTTTGGAGCTCCATGCTCTAGGGCAAGACTCTGGCATTTATAGACGTGCTCACACTGATGAGGATCAGTTAATCAATATATCTGATCAGCAGCACCTGACTGATACTGGACCTTTGAAATCCTGCGGATGCAAAAAGGCTGGGCACAAATTTTACGCACAGTGTGTCTAAGATGACTTCACTTTTGTCTAATAAATAACAGCATGGTGGAATCTATGGAAACATCTTATTTTTATTGTCTTGACATATAAAGTTCCAGAACTGAAAGAGGGTGGAATTTTTTTTGTCCCATGACTGTCTACGAGTGTTGGTTTGTGTCCACCATTGGTAACTTCAGCCAGAAAGGTTCTTGTCCCGTCTCAGTTTTCAAATATGTTTAGTTATTCAGTTTTGACTTTGCAGAACAGGAGAGTCATAGTAGTACATACAGTACTAAGTTAATAACTTTTTTTAGCTGAGAGCATTAATTGTCTTACCTTCTCATGAATGGCCCTGCGGTTAGATGGTTGGACCAGCACTTTGACACCATTGTTAGTGAGCTCTCTGACGTGACGTGGAGCCAGTGGCGCCCTTCTCTCCCAAGGATTGACGTCCTCACGACGAATGGCCATGACAACCCCATGGTGCTCATAGCGCCGCTGGCCTACAAGGCAGCTCAGCTTCTTCTTACCTCGGAGAGTGAAAACTCTGAACATGACTTCCCCTCCCCTGTTTAGAATAAAACACATGAATGCAGTTCAGTGAGGGGAGGGATGTTCATGCCTCTATATTGGAGAAACTAAATAGGTTCTCCACAGACACATGGTTCAACACAGGAAAGCCTACTCTTCAGGAAAAGACTCAGCTGTGCACCTACACTCCAAGGATAAGGGACATTTTTTTTGAGGACTAAAATGTTCATATTTTAGAAAAAGTAACAGATTGTTTGAGAGGGGGGCGAAGGAAGCCATTTGTTTCAGTTGACAAAGAACAACTTTAAACAAAGGTGGAGGCCATTTCACAAGACACCTCAGTCAGGGACTTAAGTGTCTTCTTGCCACATCAGTGTGATTTCTGAATGGACCGAGGTGGCATGGGGAGGTCGAAGCCAACCCACCCCTGATGCGGTTGGCATGTGAAAATGTAAACTGGCTTTGTGGCTCAGTAATGTGATGAAGTAATGACATGGTCTGTGTGACCACCTGGTAGCAGGATTAAACAATAGATTTATTACCAAGGGAAGAGCAATAATGACACACGGCAACTTTGTATTTAGTTTAAAAAATTGGTTAACCACAAAGAGAATTGCTAAACTGAATTAATTTGTCATGTTTGGAAAACAATAAGAGACAGACGTCCATCACTCATTTAATGTGTTGCACATCAATGCAGCTGAGTTTTACTCGCGCCTCTTTTGGTGCTGCGATGCTCGCTTTATTTCAAAAAGCTCACGTCTATGCGAGATGTGGCAAGTTCCATCTGTGAAGGGCAGGGGAGGTTCTAGGCATGTATATCTGAGGGGGCAGGCAGAAATGCGAAGGGGGCATCATGCGTACACATCATGCTACAGCAATTTTTTTGTTGTTAAGTGTTTTCTTCATGGGATTGGGTGCATCATGCAGCATTAACTGAATGGAACTTTTGGAAGTTCAATGGCAGTGTTGTGTGTTATCCTACGCTACACTATGCTGTTGTGTGCAGTTTGACATGGATTGGCCAAGTCACTAAGGACAAAATGGATGCAGAGACACACATGAAGCTCTTTATGAGCTGCTGAAAGCTGTGGGAGTAGAAAGTCAGTAAAAGCTTTGAATATCCTCAAAACAGCATGCAGAACTAGAGGCTGGGTGGGGTTTTATGTAGGGGTCTGTCTCACAGGTCATCTGTCCTCAATCTGATGCTCCATCTCTCTTAATCACTGAAAAACAGCACAGCATTCCCCAGCTGACAGAACAAATAGATGGTATATTTACATTTGTTTTTTGTTGTTAATTATTTATTTAGTGTCTCAACATGAATCACTACAACAAATTTAACAGTTTCACTGCTTCCTCAAAGTTTTACCACTTCAGGTAAACTAGACCCTCCGGGGTTCAGGGTCAAATTTAACGTTTTTGGACAATTTTTGATTTTCCTTCATATTTCACCCTAAAAAATGTTTAAGCTGCCATGTTTGGAGTTATTTTTTCAGCACAACCTCCCAAGTGTGAATTTCAAGTTATTTTTTACTTTTGACCTACTGTATTAACACAGCAGACCTAAAATTAAA
>JAOXNZ010000064.1:2215982-2226836 GCA_028566095.1 Kryptolebias brasiliensis | reverse complement strand
CCCCCAGATGAGCTGTGTTGTAACATGCAGTTTCTCATTCAGTGTAAAATGTCCATGCTGAAAAGAATGGCTTGCAACTACATGAGCGAGAACAGCTTCTTCACTTCCTGTGGAGTATAAATCCAGCTTAAGAGCTTTCATCAACAACTCATTGGCAATGTGGAAGACAACTCTAGAGGTCATTTCAAAGCTAATTGCACAAGTCAGCATTAAGGGTGACATGTACCAAGGTGAAGCTCTGTCCCCACTCCTGTTCTGCATGGGCCTGAACCCCCTAAAAGCCAGATAATCGCAAAGAGTGGCTATGGATACTAGTTTTAAAGTGGAACAGTCATCAGTCACCTCCTCTACATAGAGCACATCAAACTGTAAGCCAAAAAAGAGCAAGACATCGACTCACTGATCCACCTCACCAGGATATACAGCAAATAAATTGGAATGTTATTTGGACTGGATAAATGTGGTTGAATGGTATCCAAGTGATGCAAGGTGATCACAACTGAAGGGGTTTTCACTACTTACCTGGGAATTCCAAAGGCAAATATCAGGCATGAATAGAGTGCAAAGGGGTCAGCCACAACCAAGTACTTGAGCCAGCTCAATGGTAAAAATAAAATCCAAACTATCATCACATGTGCTGATATAATAGCCTGGCCAAAGGTGGAGATAGAAGCCACTGACATCAAAACACGAAAGCTCCTCACAATGCACGGAGGGTTTCACCCTAGGTTCAGCACCCTGAAACTGTACACTAAGAGGAATGAGGGAGGCAGAGGACTAGTGAGAATCACAGCAAGATCTGACAATATACAAGATTAAACAACTAAGATCCTGGAATACATCAGGAAGAAAGCCCCCAATGATTAACTGATAAGTAAATGTCTCAAGCAGCAGACAACCAATGTGGAGGAGGAGGCAGAAAAAGAAAAACCATCATGGAAGATAAGCTCCTGAACAACATGTACCACTGGCAGGTTGAGGGGGTGGCTGATATCAACAAATCCTACCAGTGGCTAGTGAGGGCTTGACTAAAGGACAGCACAGAGGCACTAATCTTGGCATCACAAGAGCAGGTCCTCAGCACAAGGACCCAAGATGTAGGCTGTGCAATGCATTCATGGAACACCAACATCAAGTGTCTGGAAGGGTATACAGAAACATCTGTGCTGAGTATGGAATGTGGTTGCTGGTGTAGGTTCTCAGTCATCCAGGACATGGTAAATCCAAATAAAGGTAAAAAAATGAATGCTGCTCAGTTTGTGTTTGGGTGTTTTGTCCTTAGGGTGGACCAGCCTCTGTCTGAGAGTCCTGTTGGGTTTGAAATGTACTGGGACGTTGTGTTTGGAGAAAGTCCTTCTAAATTTCTTAGATACTACAGCAACACAAGGGATGATAATGTTTTTTCATTTGTTCTTCATCTTATTCTGTTCAGTGGCGTGTTTTGTAGATTTCCTTGCTGACTTGACAAAAGCCCAGTTAGGATATCCACATGTATCCATGTATAACATAGACAGCTTTTTTGATGTGTTTTTGTTCCTTTTCCTTCCCTTCTGTCTTCGTGTGTATGTGTTCAGCCCAATGCTGTAGAGTTCTGATGACAGAAAGCTTGTGTTCCAGTGAGTGGTGAGAGTCAAACAGAAGCTACTAATCTTTGTGAGGCTTTTTGAGGCTGTCCTCTCTTTCCATGTACACCAAACAATCCCCAAAAAGGCAGCTTGTTGTCATTTGCATCCTCTCTGGTGAACTTAATGTTGTCAACAAAGTTGGTTGATGTGTCTGGTGAATGATTCTATTTCCTTGGTTTGGATTTTGACCCAGGTACTGTCCACATATCTGAACCAATGGCTCTGTGTTGTTCCCTTGAAGGAGACACATCCAAACGTGGATATCCTAAAAGGACTTTTATGGATTTATGGAATGATGTTCCACAGTCAAAAGGAGACTCCATCATAGGTGGTGAAGAGTGGCAAGACCACTCTTACTGTGGGACTTCCAGATCAAGACTGACAAACTGGATATTGTAGTGGTTGACTAGCTAAAGAACCAGGCAGTGGTGATAAATGTAGCAACCCCAAGTGATTTTAACAACAGGAAGAAGGAGCACAAGAAGCTCAAGAAATACCAAAGGCTGAAACAGAAAATAGAGAAATTGTGGAGGGTCAAGGCCCTAGTGTTGTCAGTGGTCAAAACACACCTCAGATAATGACCTCAACTTCAGAAATCTCTGTCTACAAGTGTGCAACGCAAGGAATAGCTAAGATACTACACAGAATCCTAAAGTTCCTAGGCCTAAGGTAGAAGAGCCGAGGTTCAAGTAAAGGAACCACCCACTTGGGAAAATAAGGTGAGCTGGCTGTTTTTTTTGTACATAGTATATAACTTTTTAAAATTGGTGTAGTTAGAAAAATTGATCTTTGATTTGGTTTGTGTCACTTATTTATCATTGCATTATTTCCTACTACCTTGTATCAGTTGATTGGTTCTGACAATAAGTGATCCTGTTTTTTCTCAATATATCGTGCCTGTTTAACTCAGCCTAGGGTTGTCAGGATTTGGCTATCTTTAAGTTTATTTTGTATTAGGTTTATTTTGTGTTTCTGTTTTATTTCTTGTTCATTCTGTGTTTAAGTTCTTGTGTAGTTTTGCTTTCGCTGTTTCCTGTCACTGACCACCTTACCTCTGCTCAGTACCTGTCAGCCTGCCTCAACCACTCACACCTGTCCCTCGTTTCTAATCAGTCACCTGTGTCCACTTACAATCACCCTCAGCCTTGAAAACCTGTTCATTTCCTTCACTTACCGACTGGTTCATTGTCACACCCATGCGCTGTCCGGTTATCCTTGTGTCTTGTCTCTCGTGTTCCTTCCAAGCTGGATTGTTGTAAGTTCTTGTTATTTAGTTTTAGTTGCTGCCACGTCAGCTTTTGGTTTTGTTTCTTATTTTAAATAAATTAGTTTTTTCCTGAAGCTCATAATGCATCTGCATATTGGGTTCACCTCACTCACCAAACCCGACAAGGGTTAGGGTATCTTGCACAAGTATTTTATTTTTTTCAGTTCTCAACATTTTTTTAACACTGGAATTGTGTTTTATGCTAATAGGTCTATTGTCAATTGCCTGGTGCTGAGAGAACAGATGCCCAGAGATGTTAAAATTACTCTGATATCTTGTGACTTCTTTCTTGTCGCCTACTCAGAGTAACCTATATTTTTCTGGCAAACAACTTTCAACTGAGTGGTTAATCAGCAGGCTGCTGGTTGCCTTGTGAGCTTTAATAAGAGTTACAAAAAACTGAGAACGATGGATGGCTTTTAATTGAGCCGATTAGAGCACAAGAGTGAAAACAGATGGAGGGGAATATGTGGGGGAGGGAAGGATGAGTTGTCATTAGGCCTGTCAAAAACATGATAATTCTGGGGTTGTCTCTTGGGTGGTGCTACAGTAATGACATAACTGAAACGTTTAACAAACTGTCTTGTTTTGGGTGTTGACAAAATTGTTAAGTTCCACATTTTTCTTAATTTATCTACCTTTAAAAAAAAAGAACCGAAAAAGCCATTCGTATTTTTATTGTCATGAGTTTCAGTGTGATTTTTCTTTCCAAAGTACAAACTTTCATTTTCTGAACATAAACGAAAATTATTAAACTATTAAACTATTACTGATGTCCTAACATTGTCCTAACATTTAAATTTATTTTTAGCTAAATGCTGCCACTCATATACTAGCATTTTTACTAAGAGCACGATATTGTTTTATATATGTTAGTGTGTGTGCCTGTAAATGTCCATATTTAAACACACTCACATACACACACACACACACACAGCTTTATACTCCTTCATTCCTTTTTTCTTTAGGTGGAAGCTTACATGGACCCAAAGGGAAAAAATTGACCTCAGTGTGTTTACTTCTTTCAAGCATCTTGCATGGCTTCTCTGCGCTACACTGATACTGACAAACTGTGTGTTTCAAGAAGAGGAGCTGTAAATGAATTTTACTGACTTGCTGAGAGGCACATAAACAAGACAATTCTACATTCAAAACACTCCTGTTAGGAGGCCTGATGCTGCTGTCAAACACAATATTTGCTTTCTTTGTCACACACAAAATGTAGAGGTGGAAGTGTGTGCGTGATAGATACTAAAGGATTTTGTGGAGACACTTCAAGGCCCTGCTGTCACCTCCTACTTGGTGCATGACTGGGAGCTTCTGAGCTCTATTAGACTCATTGTCCTCCACCCCTCTTCCTCAAACCTAGATACACACACAAATCAGTGCTGTGCTGCACAGAGCTAACTCTGAACCCTCAGAGGAGCTGGCGGGTGGCAGAAATCCATCGCTCGGCTTCGTGCTGCTAATGTGTACAAAGTCCTGAGCTGTCATGTCTGAGTCATTGCATTTGCTCACAATAGTGAGCTGAGGCGTGTTTGACAACTCACTGCTAAAATATTCTTATAAATCTGAATGTGGCAGGTGGGAGCAGTCTGTGTAGACAGAAGACAGCATGGGTTGGAGAGAGGGTAAGATGGATAGATGGGATGAGGTGCGAAAGGGTTTTTGGCTCCAACAGAGCGAGCCAAATGCCCTCAGTGTTCCTAAGTGATAAATAGGTCAACAGAAGCAGTCGTTGTTTTCAGTATCAAAGCAACCTGCTGCTGCTCTGAAAGTGGAAAATCACACCATGTAAATACCTGACTGTGAGCTCCATTTGAAGAGATTTACAAAGAATTTACTGTACATCTCATGAACATCTCTGAAATTATCAAACCTTATTGCCAATCTTGCATGAGAAAACTGTGTATACTCAATATAACTGTGTAATAATGGCTAGCAGCTACATGAAATGTTGTGCTTTGGTGGTCCTGGAGGATCTTAGAGATACAGCTCCACCGTTTCTTTTTAACTTTTACAAGTTCTTCTTTTTTGGTTTTAGGCCTTTTTTTGGGCTTTAGTTTGAGAACAAGATTTTTCTTTGCTTCATTTGGCTTCAGATGTTTTAAGCCAGGATTTGGAAGTCATCGTTTTTGAGGATGATTTATTTGATTTGACTGTTGTAAATTGACTGCAAAACATTTAAATATACGGTAGAGTGGTATTCATTAGAGATCTTTTACATACAGTATTCAATCAAAGCCTTTCCTATGATAAAAAATAACTACACAAAACTAGACTTGGAAGAAACTGTTGTTATGTAGAGAGCATAGAGAATGTTGGACCTCTCTTTTCTTGCGCTAGACGATGTCTTCAAAGCAAACTAAATTGATGTATTTATTTACTCTTGACCAGTGTTCAAGGTAAAGATATCTGCAGAAGATCGCTACTGTTGGGATTGGTGAAAAAGGAAGAAATGTCTGACAAGACCGACAATTTGCTGCCCATCTCGTACTACGACATTGTTAGATATTTTAGTGTACATGGAGAAAGCCTACACCATGGAGGAGCTACGTGGCCTGAAAGCAATGGACTCATACAATTAGTGCTTCAACAGAATTTTTAAAGGCTGTCTGAACTCTCCATGTTAATAACAAAGTTCTGGTGACCGGCAGGGTAAATTATAACAATATCATACATGTAGGCCTACTTTGTCGACAGTGTGTTTATGAAATAGAATCAGACCTAAAATGGCCCCAGCTCTTTATTTGTAACTATCATTCAACCGTAACAATTTTTATTGTTGTGCTATTTGTTATATCACTAACAAAATACTTTAACTTTTTATTTAATTCTTTAACTGTAACGTTAGCTTTGGGGTTTAGCACATAACATAGCTGAGTTATTTACAGTAGAGACGTTTTTTAAATCATGAAACCGGTAATCTAGCACACATACAATTTAGATTTATTTATTTGATAGGGACAATGCACATTAATTGCCATTACTGTAAATGCACCAGAATTAGCCAAGAGGCTATTTTTCATCTGTTGTCCCTAGACAAATGCTCAACTTGTCATATATAATTATACTCTAACATTACTTAACATAACTTTTTTTTTTATTGTTACTTTTACCGGAAAAAAAGTGGTTAGAGCAGATTCTAGATGTCTTTGAAGGCTGATCCTTGCGATTGGTGTTCGCCAGCCAGATTCACCAACGTTCTGCACTCAACTCATCTGTACGAGATCCTTCATGTTTCCTGATTTTTGAAATGTAGAGAAAACTATGCTTTGCTGAACCATCTGTGCGGATAGAAAATCCTTTAACTCGTCATGAAATGACCATTGCAACTACAGTCAAAAATAGCCCATGACTGAAAAAAGCGTCTCCTCTGCCGTGGCTGAAGCTACTGCCTGTTGCAATGGCGATGAGAGAGGCAGTGTCCAGGAGTGTGACGTCACTTGGGAACTATATATTGGAAACAAACCTCTCTCCTCGCCCTCTGGGGTTCCAATAATTTTAATGTTGTTGCGTCTGGAGTGACCTTTCAGGTCTAGAAGCTTGGACCGCAACTTTTTGTTCTCTTGCTGTAAATTGGCCACAGAGTTTTCTGGCACAAGGATGTGGTTTTTATGGTCTGTGGCTTGCTATTCTTCAGCTGCTGCCGGTCTCTCCAGAAGCTCTGGCTGGGTGGTGAGGAAACTCTAAAAAACTTGCTTGAATCTGCCAGCCATGTTACACCAAAAAAAAATTTCTTGACAATTAGTTACTGAGACATGTCTCTTTACTGCTACTTCTGTGATCTTACTGGAAGTTGCACCTATCGTCCATTTTACAGCAGTTCCACCAAGAATAAGGTGGTTTAAATTCATCATGCAAATATTATTGATATTTTATGGTTTCTGAAAAACAAGAGTTTGAAAATGTTTTAGGTAATTTACCTAATATGCTTTTAAAGTCCAGTATACTTTTGAACTGTAGTTTCACTGCAACATTACATTAAATGTAACAAAGTGTAACTTTTGTTTTTACCATTTCTATTTGATATTTTCCAAGTAAAAGCCACAGGACCAAGTTATTATTTACTATTCAACAGTACACTGGTATAAAGACTTATTGTTATTGTAACACAAATTTACACTACACAGACTGAGTGCCTTAATGATCAAAATAGAAAGAAGTTAGACAAATACTTTGAAATGGTACTACAACGGCTTTCCTACAAAAGATAGAATTGTGAATTAATCAACTGATCAATTTTATTTATTGAAATTAAAGTAAAACTAGACACATGGGTTTTAACCTGTAACATTAATCTGACTGTTTTGTGATATTCCCATATTGGATGCAGCAATGTCATTAAGAGAACTCACATCAAACAATTTCTCAATGTAGAGCTCGTCACTGATACAATCTCGAAGGATGTCCTGGTTCTGCCGAACAAAGGTGATATAGGTGTCTGCAAGATCCATCCTCGGTTTCTGCAAGGACGGAAGACAAAGACAGGCCTGAAGACAATTCTTGAAGAGTGGAGGCTAAATATGGAGAACAGTGTCTGAAACTTACAGTACAACAAGATTTATGGCGTCAGTTAACTGGTCAAGCATGATGAGCTCCACATCCATTCTGAGCACTGACACTGTAATTTTAGCCATAATTTTTTTTTCCCCAGTAAAATTTAATACTCTCCATTAGATTGTGAGATTGAAAACACTTCTGTAGATTGTCAACAGCAGAACATCCAACAATACACACAGGTAAGGTCTAGACTTCACTGTAACTGAACACAGTTGGTTCTCAAAAGTTTAGTCTTTGTGAGTTATTTACCTATTAACAACCGTTATCTTTAAAAGACTGAAATGTGTAAATAATTACAATTTAAGGACAGGACAATTTAGGTAATTTCTATGGGTCAGTCAAGGGGAAAAGGAAAATACTACCCTTCCTTAATTCTAGGGTTTTACATATCAGAATATAATAAAATGATCTGGGGTTTACTAGATGATAAGTTTAGTCAAATCTAACCTCAAGTGAACAAAAAAACACAAAAGGTTATTAGACAAAAACAAACTGGAAAAGCTGTGAGTGAAAAACTGCTTCTAGCCTTGTTGCTTCCACAGGATTTAAGAGGTTCAGTATCAGCCAGGACAAAGCTTTGGAGCATACAGGTGTGTGTTAACACAATACCAAAGTAGAAAGGCATCTGCAATCACTTTAGTGAAGCAACTGTTGCTGCCCATCCATCGAGAAATAATTAAAGCTAATTTCCAAACTATCTGGAGTGCATCATTCTACAGAGATAAAGTTTAATCACAAGTGAAAAACATTTAAGACAGCTGCCAATCTTCCCAGGAATGGACATCCAGCAAATTCATTTTGAGGTCCAACTTTGCAATACTCAAAGAAATGATCTCTATATCAGACTCTACAGGCCTGAGTTAGCAGGTTAAAGGTCATGACAGATACATTAGAAAAAGATTGAACAAGTATTGCTTGTTTGGAAGGGTTGCAGGAGAAAGCCTCTTCTTTCTAAAAACAACAAGGCAGCATGACTTAGGTTTGCAAAGTAGCATCTAATGGATCTTCAAGACTTAACTTCTAAGTATAAGTAGACCACAAATTATTTTACTGATAAGTGACTTCACCAAAGCAATGCTTAATTGGCTGTGAAGTGAGTGAAGAATGTGTTTGGCTGATTAAAATTTGCTTGCACTAGGAAAAACACTTTACAAAATACCCACTTCACACAAGTGACACCATTAGTTTTAAATTTTTATTTTAAAACTTATGCAACTTAACTATGATGAACATATTTTTACTTGCCTGTAGCAAAACCATTTGAAACTGCTTTTGACTTGAGACATGGTTGGACAAATCATAGGAAACTATGATGAAAATTAAGATGGTACTTTAATCCCAGTTAAAAACTATGTACTTAAGAAAGGACACAAACATAATTTTCCTGCAGTTTATAACTAAAATAAGAATGATTTTAAATATTTTTTTAAACAAAATCTTCTAAACTTCAACAGAGCAACAATGGAAAGCATGCTAAGTGAAAACATCACATACCTGCATACCATAAGAGAGACAGGTTCTGCAAACTTTTCAGAACATCACTGGTACCTACAGTTTTGTTTTATGTGAACTGATGGACTGAAGGTCATTTTTTTAAAGTGTCTTGTCATGGCATTTCCGGTATACCATTTAGAGAAGATGGCTGACTACGTGTGCCAGGACAGATTTGCTCTACAAAAAGGATATCTCAAGATGAAATCCTAATTGCATGATTTACTTTATTGAATCAAGACTGAATCTAGAATCAGAGTAGGCAGGCCACATTGTGTAATAGTAACCTGTTTGTATGACCTTCAATCATTAGATTCATTATTTGTGAATCGGTGTGTGGGTGGGTGGGTGAGCATATGTGTAGCAGCAAGACAGAAAGACTAACTGTGTAGGAAAAAGAAGAAGGCAAAGCAAAAAAAAAGTGTGTTCATGTTATGTGGGTGTATATGTGCAAATATGCCACATGGAGATACAGAGTTAATAGAGTGCCGTGAACAGTAGAAGGCCCACCATCTACAGCACCCAAGAGTAGAAAGGACAGGTGGTTCCAGCCACCTGTCCTTTCTGCTCTTGGGTGCTCTAAGGGGGAGTCCCCTCAGAGCGACTGCCCCCCAGCGAGAGCAGTCGAGGAGAACTCGAGCCAGCCAAGCATAGTGAACCCACCACCAGGACCCAGAGACCCGCCGGCCCAGCCAGAAACCCAGGCACCACACAGGCCCCCATACGCCCCCAGTCTCCAAACCCCCTCTGTCCACCTGGGCATAACCTGGGCCCTCCTGGGTAGCTCAAACCCCAACACCCCTAGCCACACACCCCAGAACCCCAGGTCATTTATTTTTATTCTACAGCTTTATGGGAGATGGCATACATTGTATTAAAACAAAGAAAATACTGGATAACTGTAACTCTGCAAGAAGCATGTGTCTGTATTGGTTGAGACTGACTTCAAGAGAAAAAAAAAATGACCTCCCTTATTGTCACTGTATAATTCCCACACTGACTTTACTTATAAAAAACAAGATTCTTTATAAATCTGATTCTGAGTTTTTCAGACAGCACTTCACATACAGTATCTACAGAAAGAAAAGGCAAGGCCAAAACACTCAAAAAGACAAACACCACAGTTTGTTTGTCCAGCAGATGTAGCAGGCATTTTTTCCCCACTTTTAGTGACCACAGTTAGGGTGATGACCATTAAAACGTTTTTGGTCGTTGATGTCTAAACTGTTAAACAGAATTTGTTTAGTAAAGAATTTGATGCAGTTGTCTACTTGAAATATTTTCCCTACCAATGCTGTACATTCAAGTAAAGCGAAATAATGGTTTACACTTCAATAAGACAGACTACATTTGCACAGAATCACCTGTTTCATCCCAGGTGAAAAGAAGCCAAAAATCATCTACTCTGTGTTAAGAGTAGCAGGAGAAGCTGCTGGAACTGCTTCACTAAAGGAAACATCAGCTGCCAGAGAAACAGAGGTTTGTGTGGTGGTGAGAGGCCAGGGTGAGGAGAAGTGTTCATTAATACTCCCTGCTGTCAGGGGAGATTACAACTGTAATGTCTCTTGTAATTGCTTTGACATCTTTCACACCCATTTTCTCTGAGCTGGCATGCTTTGGCCCTGGGGGAGCTGTTGTTCTGCTACAGCACTGCAGAGTATGGCTCACTAGTGAGCAAACACAGAAATAGAATATCAAAAAATCAAGAAGGATTTTAGAGTTACTTAAAAACACCAGTCATGCTACAGAGACTTGTTCTCTATATTGAATGTAAAGTAAAAAAAAAAATTCTGAACAAAGTTGATAATAAAAATGAAAAATCATCTCAGATTGGTAAGGTCTATTCGGGGGTTCTGGAGAGGAGGGTCCGTTGGATAGTCGAACCTCGGATTCAGGAAGAGCAGTGTG
>JAOXNZ010000064.1:2194238-2207533 GCA_028566095.1 Kryptolebias brasiliensis | reverse complement strand
CATAATTTTACAATTAAAAAAAAAAAAATACAAAATTTAAAAAAAGTTTATCAAATTGGGTTATAATACTAAATAGAAAAAAATTAATTAAAATAATGACGACAAAGAACACCTACTCAGGAGGGCAAAACTAGACCAATGGTATGAGTTTGACATTCATATGTCTTAAATATGATAAGATATGCCCATTTTTGCATGACGCTAGCTAGCTAAAACTTGCATAACTATAACGATCATTTAAAAACAAAACAGATTTCTTGAATAACATTTTATTGGCTAGTTATCTAGATGTTATATAAGAAGCTTGATGCTAATTGGGTTTGAGCCCTTGGAGTAGATCATGTTTAAAGGTTTTAAACAGTTT
This sequence comes from Kryptolebias brasiliensis, assembly GCA_028566095.1. Lineage (NCBI taxonomy): Eukaryota > Metazoa > Chordata > Actinopteri > Cyprinodontiformes > Rivulidae > Kryptolebias > Kryptolebias brasiliensis. The sequence continues at coordinate 2,207,169 of JAOXNZ010000064.1, read as the reverse complement.
ACAAATTTGCATTAACAACATTTTCAAAGCAAACTTATCCATAGTAAAAAGTTTTAGTAACCTTCAACATTTAGGGGACTCTAAAGTACTTGTTGGTGCAACTGAGAATTTAGGACTTAGAGGCCAAAATGTTTCAACCATAATAGCAGCGCCACCTTCAGGTTGAGGCATGTAGTTTTTTATTGTAAGATAGCAGTTAGGATACTTTATTTTTCCTATGAAAAACTATTCAAAATCTCAGACAGTTTAGACTACATGTCTGATTTTTTTCTTTGAGACGCAATAAGCCACACCCACTGAACTTGAGCCTTATGACCGTTTAGGTCTGACCTCAAGAAATGTCTTGAAGGTCTGTGCTAAGTGTGTAAAGATCCACCTAGCCATTTTGCGGGAAACATAAACGATATGGCAAAATATGTGGTTAGCTAGCATGCTATAACTATTTGCGCAGGCATAACTTGCAAAGTTTTGAAAATAATTACTTGTCCTTGACAACCACTATTCAGCTTGGTAACTAGATTTAACATAGCAAGTTATCCATACCTTAAGCTCTAGTGTCTGCCAAACAATGATTCACAGCTCTGGCTACCTGCCTGAAAAACAAAAAAGAAGCAGAAGCCAGGAGAATAGGATGTTCACCAGTGAACGCCTGATGTTCGAACCTGATGGTCGAGCCTTGGGTCCTGGGGCTCAACCAGGCCAAGCCCAAAAAAGAAAATGAATGCCACCTCCATGTGGGCCCACCACCTGCGAGAAGGATCGTCAAGTTCAGGTGCCATGCAAGCAGCAGGCAAGGGCGGGTCCCTGTCCATGTCAGTTTCTGGAGGCATAGACTAGCTCTAGGGACATGGAATGTCACCTCACTGGTGGGTAAGGAACCGGACCTTGTGTGTGAGGTTGAGCAATACCAACTAGATATAGTTGGGCTCACATCTACGCACAGCTTGGGTTCTGGAATCCAACTCCTGGAGAGAGGCTGGACTCTTTCTATTCTGGGATAGCCCAGGGAGAGAGGCGTTGGGTGAACATGCCTCCAACTGAGCACCTCAGTGTTGGAGTATTCTCTGGTGAAAGAGAGGGTCACCTGTCTGTGGCTCCGAGCTGCAGGAGGGAAGGTTCTGACTTGTTTGTGCTTATGCACCAAACAGCAGTTCAGATTACATGGACTTCATGGAGTCTCTGGATGGTGTCCTGGAAGAGGTGCTGTCTGGGGATTCTGTTCTCCTGGGTGATGTCAATGCACAAGTGGGGAATGATGGAGTTATTTGGAAGGGGGTGATTGGGAGGAATGGCCTTCCTGATCTCAACCCGAGTGGGGTTCTGTTATTGGAGTTCTGTGCTAGGCATTGGTGGTGAGTTGGATCTAGTGGCAGCGGAGGCTGCTTGACAGAGCTGGTGAACTGGGAATGTCTGGAAGAGCCCCCTGTCCGTGAGATCTTCAACTCACACCACCGGAAGAGTTTTTCAAGTGTCTCAGGGGGACGTTAGGGACATGGAATTTGAATGGGCCATGTTCAGGGCCTCTATTGCAGATGCTGCTTCCAGGAGCTATGACCTGAAGGTCATTGGTGCCTTTTGCGGCAGCAACCAGAGGACCCGCTGGTGGACACCAGCAGTGATGGAGGCCATCAGGCTGAAGTAGGAAGCCTTTAGGGCTTGGTTGTCCTTGAGAACTCCTGAAGCACCTGACATGTACAGGGTGGTAGAAGGACTGCAGCTTCTGTGGTTGCAGATGCAAAATCTCTGACATGGGAGGAAGTCGTTCAGGCCATGGAGAACGAATTTTGGTAGGCTTTGAGGAGGTTCTGGCAAATCGTTTGATGACTCAGAAAAGGAAAGCGGGTCCAGTCTCAGGCCGTTCTTGGTTTGACTGGAAAACTGCTGACCTGGACTGGGGATATTGTTCAGCTGTGTAAGGAGCACTTCAAGTATCTCCTTAATCTGGCCACCATGTCCACCTTTGAGGAGGCAGAGTCTGGGCACTCGGGGGAAGACAAGTCCATTACCATTGCAGAGGTCACCGAGGTAGTCAAAAATCTCCCCGGTGGCAGGGCTCCAGGGATGGACTGGATTCGCCCTAAGTTGCTGAAGGCTCTGGACGTTGTGGGGCTGTCATGGTAAACACGTCTCCTCAGTGTCACATGGAGGACCAGGACAACACCTGTGGAGTGGCAGACCGGGGTGGTGGTTCCCATTTTTAAAAAGGGGGGCCGGAGAGTGTCTTCCAACTATCGGGGGATCACACTTCTCAGCCTCCCTGGGAAAGTTTACTCTAGGGTGTTGGAAGGGAGGCTCCGACTGATTGTTCAACCTCAGATCCAAGAGGACCAGTGTGGCTTTTGTTCTGGTCATGGAACAGTGGACCAGATCTTCACCCTTGCGGGGTTGCTTTGTTTTGACTCTCCAGTCTGCATGTGTTTTGTAGATCTGGAGAAGGCTTATGACCGTGTTCCCCGAGGCATTTTATGGGGTGTGCTGCGTGAGTATGGGGTGCCTGAGTTGCTTTTAAGGGCTATCCTGTCCCTGTATAACCAAAGCCGAAGCTGTGTCTGCATTCTTGGCACAAAGTCAAGCTTGTTCTCGGTGTGGGTTGGACTCCTCCAGGGCTGCCCCTTGTCTGTGATCCTGTTTTTGGTGTTCATGGACAGGATCTTGAGGTACAGTCATGGAGAGGAGTGTGTCTGGTTTGGGAACCTTGGGTTCTCCTCTCTGCTTTTTGCGGATGACATGGTTCTATTGGCATCATCAGGTCATGACCTTCAGTGTGCACTGGGACCAGTTCACAGCCGAGTGTAAAGCTTGATGAGAGTCAGCTCCTCTAATTCCAAGGCCATGGTTCTCAACCAGAAATGGGTGGAATGCTCCTCCGGGTCAGGAATGAGTCTCTGCCTCATGTGGAGGAGTTCAAGTATGGAGCAGGAGATGAATGAACAGATCGGACCTCGTCAGCAGTAATGAGGGCGTTGCTTCGGTTGTTCATAGTGAAGAAAGCATTGAGTCAAAAGGCAAAGCTCTTAATTTACTGGTTCATCTACATTCCAGCCCTCACCTATGGTCATGAGGTTTGGATCATGTGTATAAGAACGAGATCCCAGATGCAAGCAGCTAAAATGAGCTTCCTTCATAGGGTGGCTGGTCTCAGTAGAGCCACTGTTCCTTTGCATCAAAAGGAGTCAGTTGAGGTGGTCCAGGCATCTGAATAGGATGCCTCCTGGACACCTCCCTTTGTAGGTTTTTTGGGCATGTTCCACTGGGAAGAGACCTTGGGGCAGACCCAGAATTCACTGGAGGGATTATATATCATCTCTGGGCTGGGAACACCTTGGGATCCCCAGGAAGACCTGGAGAGTGTCGCTGGGGAGAGGGATGTCTGGGTTTCTCTCCTGGACCTGTTGCCACTGTGACCTGATCACGGATAAGCGGTACAAGATGGATGGATGGATGGATGGATGGATGGATGGATGGATGGAATATGAAACTGTAGTCTTAGGTGGCAGACAAATATTTTGAAAGCAGACCCATCCAGTCTTGATACTGAACAATACCAGAGAACTATAGAAGAGATGGAGTCATTGCATGATGCATATGCCCTATAGTTGGAGAATCTAATGGTAGATTTATCTTCTTACATCTTCTTTGGTCTCATCTTTACAACAGTTTCAGACAAACCTTTAAACTTATAAAAGTCAAATGATGATGAACTTGTGGAAGGAGATATCACAATTATTGTGCACAGAGGATACAGCGCAAAGACACAGATGGCTCTCCTTGGCTGTGCTGGACGGGAGGGAGTTTGTCTCAGCTTGGCAGCATAGGAACATGTTCTCTACATTCCCTTGTTCTGTGCACTGTACGTCGGAAACGCTGATGGTCTTTTTGTGACAAGTTTGCAAATGCCAAATGACGTGTACTGTCTCAGTCTGTATAATAAATATGTCTGGTTACAATAAGGGAAATAAAAATTTGTACAGGGATGGAAGAGTGGGGAAGCTGGTGGGAAGAAATCTGTTCCAGCACTGTGGGAGGAAGGAGGGGGATCCTAGGAGTTCTGGTTGCATTTTCCGTGGAGTATAAAATGTCCAAATGACAAAGAACGTCTCACAACCACGTGACTGCAAACAGATTTCTTCTCTTCTCGTGGAGTATAAATCAAGTTAAAGAGGTGGCTATAACAATCTAATGACTGCTCCAGGTCTTGACATGATCCACACCTACTGATTAAAGAAACTTTCTGCTTTCCACAAATGTCTAACAGCACAAATGAACAAGCTGCTAATGAATGGAACTCACCCAGAGAGGTTGACACAAAATATGATGGTCCTCATGGTGAAGAACCCACAGAAAAAGGCAGTTCCATCCAACTAAAGTAGCCAATCACCAGTCTTTGTACAACACAGAAGCTTTTGTTTGTAATTATAAGTAAGATAAGTAGACACATGGCTGAATACATAAGCAGGGCACAGAAGGGAATTGGCTGTAACACTAGAAGAGCCAAGCACTAGCTGCTGGTTAACGGAACAGTCACTTGAGACTGTAAGCCTGGATTGACTACAGGAAAACTATGACTGAATGCCACACACTTAAATCTTGGAATGCCTGAAACTGTACAACATTAACAGGACACTAAAGCCTTAATCAAGAACTAAATGGAAATGTGGAAGACAACTCTAGAAGTCAATTCAGTTTCCCTAGTACAGCTCTACTTATGCCTGAACTGCTTCAACCAAATCATCCCAAAACGTGTCTATGGATACCGGTTCCATAGTGGAATAGTCATTAGTCACCTTCTCTACATAAATTACATTAAGCTGGGAAAGAAGAAAGAAACTGAAGAAATGAACGACCACACCAGGATAATCAGCAAAGACACTAGAGGTTCATCCAGACTGATTGGATGGCATACGTAAGCTAATCAGAACGGAAAGGGGTAAAATATTAGAAGGCAACATTGCAGATGTTTAGAACAATTACAAATAGCTTGGAGTCCAACAGGTAAAAGTAAACAATGAAGAGGCCACAAGAAAGGTACTGCAGTCAAAGTGGGAGACTCCACCAAGGGTGGTAGAGAACGGCAGGGCTAAGATACTGTGGGACTTCCAGATCCAGACTGACAAACAGGTGATGGCTAACCATCTGGACATTGTGGTGGTCAACAAGTTACAGAAGAAGGCAGTGATGATAGGTGTGACTGTAACATCAAGGACAAGGAACATGGAAAGCTGCCAAAATACCAGGGGCTGAAAGAGGAAACATAGAGGTTGTGGAGAGTGAAGGCCACAGTGGTGCTAATGGTCATCCAAGTACTAGGGGCTGTGACCCCCAAACTGAAAGAGTGGCTCCAATATATTCCAAGAACAGTTTAGATACTGTGCAGAACCCTAAAGCAACCCAAGCTGGCATAGCATCATTTCTAGGTCTCTCACTCATTATACACCAGGGTTGCTTGAAGGCTGGCTGCAACCCTTGATCTTTTGTTCCAAAGTTGTAAATGGACTGTGTTTACAAAGCGCCTTACAACACAATCTGTGCCCTCATGTACCCAACCACACACACGTTCATACAGCACTGAATCTCTACAAAACTAATCTGAATAAATCATTCTATGGAGACTAAACAGTGCTTTAAACTCCAACCATACACCGATGGGGCACACAACGGAGGCAATGAGGGGTTCAGTGTTTTGCTCAGGCACAATTCGACATGTGACTCCTGCCAGGAATCGTACCTCCAACTCTCTCATTGGAGGACGACTGCTCTAGCCACAGCCACCCACAAAGTTGTGCCACCCAGCTATGGTGTATACAGTGTATACCCATTATGATCTGTTTTTAATGGTAATGGACACAGGCCAACATGGTTCTCTGACTAAATAACCTTAAACTTCAATGTAAATAACTGTCTCATGCAAAAGTGACAGCAATGTCCAGGTATATAACATACCTCTTGCCTGAACCACAATAACATTTTTAAACTGAAGTTGATTTTAAATGGCAGAAATCCACTTTGAAACCATCCCTGTTCTGAGAAGCCATTAACATGGTTACCTTGAGAAAACGTCCTGATATTCAAACCTTATAATGCTCTGATTTCTATCTACTGCAGGTAAGATACTAACTACTGTGAACACCTTTACTATCCCTTTATGGTTGTCTTAAATATTGACCTCTTTTCTCTCTTGCAAGTAGACAAAGTAAAATAGCAGATCAGGGACTTCGGCATAATTCCAGCTATGGGGGTTAAAACTTTTAGTAGGAATAATGACAAATGGAGGGAAAACACATAAAGCAGTTCAGAGCTTTTGTCACACTCTGCCTTTCTTAGCCTGCTTTGTCTGCTTCACTATTTCTACACTTGTACGTAAACACCAGTAATCCCCTTTGTGTTTGGAGAATGGACGCTCAATTGCTCATCAGCTTTTGACTAACAAAGAAATTCAGCGTAAAATGTTCCTTTAAGAAAAAAAAACTAAACAAAAAAAACAAAAACAGAGAGGGATAAAGCAGTGACGTGATGGAAGGAAGGTGAGCCCTGATCATAATTAGAGGTTTGCAGAGAAGGAGAGAAGTGAAGAGACAGATAATTGCATATTAGTGCTTCCTACTTGGCCTCATTTCACTTCTGCCAGGTGGATGCTGTTTTTTAAAAATTTGTATGTTTACATGTCACAGCAGAATAGGAGCTTTGTCCTTTAAAATAACTGTTTTTGTGTTTTAATGTTTTTGTAGAAAAATAAATGATTGACCCACTAATAAAAAACAAAACAAAATTAGCTTTAAACTAATGATGTATCATTTACTGATACACGTCAGTAGTCCAAAGAGATTTGTTCCAAAAAATGTTTGGACCCATAACCATGCTTGTTTTTGTAAGTATGCTAAGGTTTGTTTCTATTAGCATGTTTGTTCTTAAGTATGTTTGTACATATCAGAATGCTTGCGCCAATGAATATGCTTGTTTATAAGTATGTTTGTTCCAATAGGTATGTTTGTCCTGAGTATGTTCTCAAGTATGATGAGAGTCTGAAAAAGAAATTAAAAATGAAGCTTAGAAAATAAACGTTCTTGGTTTGAAACAAACAAAAAAAAACTGTACTGACAAGCTTTGTATTTTGCTGATGAACATTATTTATTTTATTTTATTTATTTTGTGAAATTATGTATGAAAATAACAACTGCACATGACAACAAACGTTGAAAGGCATAAATGTGTCTTGATGAACACAAGAAAGTTACTTAGGGAAAGGCTATACATAATTAAAAGCCTAGCATACCTTGAAAGATATAACGCTCGTCATATTTCATGCCAGGGTTTTTAACTAAAATCATTTCATGATGAGAAGGAATGAAGCCATTTTGGTCAAATCTTGTAAGCAATGTTATGAGTGATCACATGTGCTAGTGTGAGATTTTGCTCAGAGAATGTGTTGAGGATCACTCTCAGCTACTATCACACCAAGTTTAGCCCAATATTTGTAAAACTAGTTCAGTTAGAGACATTTTTGTGTTAGCTAAGGTTGATTAGCTGTGCTGTCTATCTAGAATTGGGATGACACTAAATACTACTAAGTTATAGATGTATACCCAATAATTATTTGCTGAAAGTTTCATTAAAATTTGTCTGGTTGCTCACGAGATATTTTGCTAACAGACAGACACAAACAACTCCAATAGTTAATGACAAAGTTTCAGATCTTGCAAAATCTGTTAGTGTTCATAGTATGTGTTCATAGTATGTGTTGGGAATAGCTCTAAGCTATAACCACACAAACATTTAGCACAATATCTGTGAAATTGACTGAGTTATAGTAATTTTTCTGTTAAATAACGTTGCTTAGGGTTAGGGTTAGATTCAAAACATTGTAGATGTACATCCAATGATTACTTTCTGAAAGTTTCATTAAATTTGTCCAGGGTTCATGAGATATTTTCCTAATTCTACAGTCAATTGAATACACACAGGCAAACACACAAACTGGAAAAAATAATATCATCACTTTGCATTCATCAGCAGGCAATAAACATTATAAGTTACCATAAAAAGCTAATGTTGGGAGCATGAAGTATGAAGAAATGAGTCAAATATATGAATAAACAAAATAAAATATAAATACTGTATTTAGCCCCCAAATGATCAAAGTACCTGGTTAAAAGCTTTATTTTGAGGGACAAGAAAGATGAAGCAGTGATTCAAGTGGTTTTAGAGGCCCGTAGTTCTGTTTTTCATCTCAAAAGAGGATTACCTGTATTAGGTTTCCTTCACACAAAAGACCAACAGAACAAGGTAGCCGTTACATTATAATTTCACTAAAGAAAATGGCTGGGAAGAAAGTCTGAATGGAAACAGGTGAGCATTATGGGAAAGGCAGGAGGTACTGCAGTGGGGCAGCATATTAAGAAGGGCAAATAAGGTGACTCTGATGCGCTTTAAGACTTAGTAACATAATGCTGCATTTTCTTAGATACAGTATGTTGATTACACACAAATGCAAATATAAAGTTTAACCTGGATTTACCTTTTCATACTTATAAGTTCATAACTATGACTTTTACTGTCTTTTAAGAACTTCAGGCTCCTGAATTCCATCTGAAGTAACCTTTCTTGTTTTTCTTTGGTGTAGAGGGATTTCACAAGTATTTTCATTTAGCAAAAAGTAAAACCATGTTTCCTTTTTCTAAATGAGAGAGACAACTGAATGTGATTAACATTTTCTTTGTTTAATTGCACACCCTGGGCTCTGAGACCAGTACCATTATGGTTCAGTAAAAATACATGTACCATTACATTCCCACTAGGCATAAACATCCATCCAGCAATTTTGATTTCTCAAACAATTGAGATGCCAATTTTGTTTTAAGTGCCAACAGGTTTGGGTGAAATGGTTTCCCAACAATATCTATCATCATCATATATATAATAAGTATCTTGTAGTACACTGAATCTGATTGCATTGTGTTATAATTAGACTGACTTGACTAATTTAATATTACTGTTACTGTTATTAAGACTGTTGCTGTAAGTGTAATGGCTCGTTTGCACCTTGCACACTGTGTTGCTTCTTATCTTGGCCAGGAAATCCTTGTTAATAATCTCAATGGATTTCTTTCCTGGTAAAATAAAAATAATTCAAAGTAAGTATATGGAATCAGAATCTGTTCAGAGCTGCCTTGGATTGCATCTTATTTGATAAGATTTAGAACTGTTACTTCTTTGTAGCGTCCTAAGATACGTTTTGTTGTAAACTGACACTACAAAAATATAGTGAATTGTACAGCAATGGTTTATTTCTTAAGTTAGAAAACTTTTTCATACTTGAATGATTCTCTGGTCAGTGTGAAGTTGCTTAACAAGCAAAACATCATTCCTTTAAAATGGTCAAGTACAGCAACTGGACTAAAAATGAGTGAAAAATATCAGCCTTGAAAATGAATCACCCAAATACTCAAAAATAATTAGGGAAACTCTGGATCCTTGAAAGAAATTAAAAAAGGGAGTGGGTGGGGGAGTCAAGTGCAAGTGCAACACTTTTGCACTGTCACTTAAAAACAAAAGAATATGACTTGGTGCAAAGGGCAGAGTTGTTTTTCAGGCTGTGCTATTTTTCAAACATTTTGACTGGCTGAATGATGATAGAAACAAAATACATGACTGACAGAATGAAAAATCAAAAGCAGGCAGATCAGCAGACTTACAGGGACTTCCACATATTTCGCAGCTGCTTTCACCTTTTAGTGCAACAGGGTAGAGAATAGGAAGAGAAAAGGAAAAGAGTAGAATCATGCTAAAGTTGAGCTGCAAAGATCTAGTTTACAGCAAATAACAAGCTTTCTTTGTGAGCAACAAAGCCAAGAATTTGATGTTCTCCATTTCAAGAAAATAAGGTACTACTACTCACTGTGAAAGAGAGGATTGCAGAGAAGAACGTGCCTTCATCGTATCTCGAGAGCTTAGAGAGGACACCATCTAAAACAGCAGCAAACTGCAAAACAAAGTAGAAGACAATATTAATTCACTAACCAAGAAAGATGCCTTTCTGCAGATTTGTAGATTGGAGGGGGACCTAAATTTGGAAGTGACCTCCCAAATCTTGTATGATTTTCTTTGTGTCAGGCAATTTATGTCTTTAAACATGTCTCGTTTATTTACCAGAAAACAAAAAAATTGCAAGACCAGTCATTAGTATTTTTTATATACAGTGCAGGAAATAATTATTTGATCCTCTGTTGATTTTGTAGGTTTGTTCACTTACAGAGGAATGAAGAGTCTCTATTTTTAATGGTAGTTTTCATTTTAATGAAGGGACATGATGTTGTTTTTCATTTGGCACGAAAGATTTGGCAACTGCTTTATGCTGGATTGCCTTCCTGACATAATCTGGGCTCGAACCTGCAGCCCCTGGATTACAAGATTACGGCACTGACCACTGAGCTACCACAGCCTCCCTGATGTAGAGAGATAAGATATCAATTAAAAAAAAAAAAACAGAAAACAAACAAATTACTTAAAAGTTACAAAATGATTTACATATCACTGAGTGAAATAAGCATTCTATTCCCAAGCAAAACAGGAACCGGTATTTGGAAGAGAAAACTTTGTTGGCAGCACTGCAGTAAGGAATTTCTTGTAGTTGATAACCAGGCTTGCATACCTCTCAGGAGGGATTTTGGCCCACTCTCTTTAGAGAAACATTCTAAATTCTTTAGGTTCCATGGCCAGTGCTTCCCAACTTGAAGCATCAACTTCCTCCAAGTGTTGTATATGATTGAGGTCTGAAGACTGGTCTGGCCACTCCATGACCCTCATGATTTTCTTCAGCCACTCCTTTGTTGCTTTGGTGGTACGTTTTGGGTTGCTGTCATGCTGTAAGACCTATCCACGACCCGTCTTCAGTGTTCTGGCTGAGAGAAAAAGGTTCTTGTACAACATTTTACATTACGTGGCCCTGTCCATTGACCCCTCAATGCAGTGAAGTAATCTTAAACCCTTAGGAGAAAACACTGCTCCAAAGCATGTTTCCATCTTTGTGCTTGAATTTGTGGATGGTGTTCTTTGGGTCAAACTCAGCATTTCTCTTAAGTCCTGGATTTTGGTCTCATCTGACCACAGCATTTTCTCCCAAACTTTCTCTGAATCATTTAGATGTTTGATGGCAAACTTAGAATGGACCTAAACATGTTACCTTTCATGGGGACCTTCAGTCCATTACGGCAGAGTTTATGATACTGTAAGATGATTTATTTTTGCAATTCAATTTATTAATGTGGTTTCATACAGGGTCAGTTATTTCCTAATGTTGATTTATAATAAAGGGATTGTGCTGTACCTTTAAAACAGTTGTTTCCTTCTTCTTCTACTGTGTTTTTCTTTTTGTTGTTTGTGAAGGGCTGAAGACTGTTTTTTTGTTCTAGGGGAAGAGGGCTAAATAAAAGTCTGGACAGCCACCCTATTCCCTCTTGGTGTGTTGCTATTTTTCCACCCTGGACCTCCTATGTTTTGGTAACACGTATTTACCCCACATAGCAGTGTTACACTGGTGGCAGTGGGTTTGTGGACATTTAAAGTGATTGGAGTGGTGAGCAGATGCTGAGCATGCTAACCATAGCTAATGCTGCACATGCTGAGTGGCACATATAGCAGCTGCTGAGGACGTTATTTTTTCTTTCTTCTCTTCTCTTTGTTTTGTTTGTTCTCTTCATCTCTCTTTCTGCTGCCGGTCACAGAGACGAATACCCAGCTATGGCAAGTCATTTTTGGGATCAATTACCTTTTCATTCTACCAGTAGCCATGCCAGGCCACAGTACAGCCACATCTTTGTGGGGGATGGAAAAGAGGATTTTTCAAAGTGTGTAGAATGTTTCAAAGTGACTAAAAGGTGTAGAATGTTTCAAAGCGGACTATTCAGCCACAAAGGAGAAGCTGAAGAACGTTTTAGGACAAACTGCTTATTTGTCGACTTTTCAAAGCTACATTACTGCACACAGTCGCCTTCCTGGTAAACCCCTGGCTGTGTTTGCTGCTGAGGTTTGCCGTTTGGTTGAGGAAGCGTTTCTGACTTACGGTGATAATGCTAAACAGGGAGAAAAATTTAGACGCTTTATTGCTGGTCTTGACCCATATCTTCAACTGCAATGTATGAGCAGGGTGTTGAAACGCTGGAGACTGCACTACAGTTTGCTATGCAAACTGAAACTGCTCATCAAGCTAGTAGAGTGTTCGCTACCCTGGCTCCTTTGCAGTCTTTTTCTACAACACCAGTTTACCCTGCTGTCTCACCTGGTTGGTCTACTCAGCTTCCTCCACCCACTCCTCTAGGAGTCCACTCAGCTACTGCAGATGATTTAAAAAAAATGGTGTAATGGGAAATAAAATTGCTCTGATGATTCTCTGCTATATGTGAGCTAAGTTTTTTATTTTCTTTTAATAGTTCTGCTGTTGCGGTGCAGACAAAAGTATTATTGCCAATATTATAATCTGCTTGTTGTGCTCTGCAGTAGAGCACAACAAAGTACAAAGTGTTCAGGTCACTGTAACCAGAGGAAGATACTGGGGGGTGTAGGCGCCAGAAGAACTCTTTCTTTTCTTGTATAACTTGCTTATCTCTGCCTAAGGTTAGCTGGTTTGAACGTACCGACAGGCGGTTCCTCCTCTTGTGGAAATTTAACAAGGGTGCTCAAAGCGTCCTATAAATGAGAGACTGCCTGTGTTGTATTAGACTCGTTCTGCTGACTTTGTCAATCGAGTGACTCTCAGCTAAATAGCTTTAATAAAATATCCTAAGACAAAACTCTCTGTGGTGGCACAGCGGCGTAGTGGTTAGAGCTGTCGCCTCTCAACAAGAAGGTTGCAGGTTCGAATCCCTTTCTGGGTGGAGTTTGCATGTTCTCCCTGTGCACACGTGGGTTTACTCCGAGTACTCCGGTTTCCTCCCACAGA
>JAOXNZ010000064.1:2159949-2170556 GCA_028566095.1 Kryptolebias brasiliensis | reverse complement strand
GGATTCTTTGTTTTGTTTTCTCTTTCCGCAGGTCCCGAGGCAGATTTCAAGGGTGTTGACTTGTTTTATCTCTATGCCCCTCTGTGTGATTGATACAAACAGGCCACAGCAGATTACTCACACATGTTTAGGAGCTGTTTGTCAATGAAGAGATTCTGTTCTGAATTTTTCTCATATTGTCTAATGTAACTGGAGAGGATAGTGCTCCTAACGCCTTAACTGCCTTGTTGGGTATGGCCCGAACAAGGTACTTCACTTACTCTCTCCTGCCTAAAAGGACTTAAATGTATTCACAACTCTGTCAATCAAAGGGCTAATACTGCTAAATTGGAAAACTGCAGCTACATATACAAGTTGGATTACACAGGTCCTTTATTTTCCTTAAAAAAAAAATGTAAAAAATAAAAATCAGCCTTACTTTGGCTGGTAAGGCTGTATCATTTGAAATAACATGGAATCGGTTTTTGTCCTGTGTTAAAAGGTACAAATTGTCAGATCATCAGAACTGAGCACTACAGAGATGCAGCTTGATGTGTGTGTTTATTTTCCTTGGCTTTTAACACTTCGAAAAAAGTTGGTTATATTTGAGTATATTTGATTACATTGCAATTTTCTCTTGTATAGATTTTATAGTTTTATTTGATTTTATGACTCTTACTATGTTTTTGTCTTGTGTTAGTCATGTTTTGTTGTTGACTCTGTACAGCACTTTGGTCTGTTTTGGTGTTTTAAAGTGCTTTACAAATAAAGTTAGATTGGATTGTATATAAACTTATACGCCCTGGGACATGTGTGTGTATGTTCACCGCTGGTGTGTGAGTGAACAAATGGTGCTGATGTGTGGGTAAATGTGCAGCTTTGTGCTGACAGACAGTGTCAGAACATTCATAAGTGTGTTTGTTCTAATAAATGTTACGACATGATTGTATGCCATGTTTGCTGCCTTGGGAAGAAATAAATGCTGTTCAAACATTACAGTGGTGTCTTCTCTCCATCTCTTCATCACTGCAGAGTTGATCTGTACAAGAAGCAAGCAGCTACAAGCTAAGTAAGAGTTATTGTTAAAATGTAAACCAAAAGTCTCTACTTTAGTAGAGGAAGTTAACACTGACAAGCTGATGTTAATTAATTAATTAGCTGAGTTATAGTGAGCCATCACCAGGATGATTATTTCAACCACAGACATGCTAACTGTCGTAGCTTGTTGCAAACATTTGCCTACAAATGGCGTTTCCTTAAAAAGTGTTGCTCTTCTGATAGACAAGCCTGTCTGTCAGGCTATCTGTCAGACATGTCTGCATTTTTCATTACTGAAAAAACTTTTATACAACTGACTATTTGATTTTTATGGGGAGGAAATTCAGTTGGGTGGTCATCAAACAGCTGACTAACAAAACAGGTGGGGAAGAGAGAAATTCTGCTCAGTGCTTCACGACTAGGAAAAAAACAACCCAGAACATATTGTCTCTTGTCTCTCACATAATGGAATTTAAACCACATGAACATCCATCCATCCATTTTCTTTACCCGCTTTTTCCATTCCGGGTTGCGGGGAGCCGGTGCCCATCTCCAGCAGTCACTGTGCGAGAGGCGGGGGACACCCTGGACAGGTCGCAAGTCCATCGCAGGGCCACATGGAGACAAACAACCATTCACACTCTCACTCACACCTAGGGACAATTTTTAAGATTTACCAATGAACCTAACATGCATGTTTTTGGTTTGTGGGAGGAAACCGGAGTACCCCGAGTAAACCCATGTGCACAGGGAGAACATGCAAACTCCACCCAGAAAGGACCCAGGCCGGGATGCGATCCTGCAACCTTCTTGCTGGGAGGCGACAGCTCTAACCACCACTCCGCTGTGCCACCACCACATGAACAGTATGATGAAAAGATTTAAAGGTTTATACATTGTGACTTTTTAAAACTGTGGTATATCTTTAAACCAAAAACTGACCCATGCCTAGAGGTGACAAACAATCATGACGGAATAATGATAATGAAAAAAAGACAAACAATCACAATGTCAGAGACAAAAACAAAAAGGGGAAACAATGGGTGAAATGGAAACTGACAGGCTAAAAGAAAGAGTAAGAAAAACCTCCAGGGATCACACATTTCATTAACTGTCTCAGAAAGGAGTCTCAGCATACTAAACCAAGCCTGATATTCAGTACTGATTATATCAACATACAAAAACTAAACAGATGTTTTGTGCTAAATCAAAACAGTAAGATTGTTGAAATATGAAACATAAAAGCAACATAATATTGTTTTTAACATTGATTTTAATGTTGTGCTGAAGCTCCAGATGTTTTCAGTTAAAAGAAGCAGAAAAATGTGCTCAGCAGCTCTGATGTTTAAAACCTTAAATATGAACGAATAAACCAGGTTTGATGATTAGTGTAAATAAGCTCCCTGACTGACAGATTCAGTTGTCCTGTGTACATAAAATACAACATAAACCAAAATGTTTCTGATTCAGTACCTGATGGTGATCTCTGCTTCGTCCCACTGCACCTTCGCCGAGGTGCTGCCCTCTTTGACCACGCCCAACAGCGTGGCGTGCCTCCCGGTTTGTTTGTGCACACATCTGCCTCCTACCCGGAGCCCGGCATCTGCCCCTCCAATCACAGCCAGAACTGGCCACACGTCCACACACAGGGTTCTCAAGTGGTGCTCCGACAGCTCCCCTAGCCAGTGCTGCCGTCCAGGACGACCCCTGTCCTCTTCCGTCCGGGGGGGAGCTTCCTGGCTCTCCCTTTGGGCATCGTGCTCCTCGCGGCTCTGCACGGAGCGGCTCTTTTTCAGCTTCTGACCGCTGGTGCCGCTCGACCCTGCAGCTGCATCTCTGAAACAGGGCTTGATCTTGTGCAGCCGTTCGATCATGGTCTTGTTGATGCGGTGGGTCCAGTGGTCTGTGCGGTGTAAAATGCGGATCAGTTGAGTGGTGGCCTCGACCAGCACAGTGGCCATGGGACTGCAGACTGGATCACCCGGGAGGAGGTCACGTGGTGTTCCTCTCATCTGCATGTCACAGATCTTTACCTGGAAATCAAACACAGAGTTTAACATGAGGAAATGTAGATCAGTAAAACCTGTAGGCCCAGGCCAATGGATTCTGATGGATTCCAGATTTGCTCACCTTTTCTCCTGGGTTGCTGCTGTAGAACATCACACAGGGATAAAGCTCTGTGGCATCCAAATCCTCAAAGGCCAACTTGGGCTCCTGTTAAATCAGAATTTATAATTTAATTATAAATGATTAATTATTATTATTAGGAAAAGAAAAAAGGGACTTCCGGTGGAGCGAGCACCCAAGATGGCTGCATAGGGAGATTGCTGCAAAGCCGTTCACCATACCCCTCCCTTTAATATATTGATTGACTCTGCCAAAACACAAAAAATGAACCTATAGAGGACCAAGATTTTACATTAATATGCAACAACAAGTCCAGAAAACCCTTACGCAGTACGGTTTAAGAAGTTTAAGTCGACAGACCCAGGAGGGCACAGAGGAGCACATGGCAGCCACTCCAGTTCCACCAATGATGGACACTGCAGCTGAGCTAATGAGCATCAAAACACTGCTACAGAACATCGCCTCCAATATGACGGGACTAAAATTGAGCATGGATGTGGTTCAAGCGGCGGTGGAGAAACTAGGAACTCGAGTGGTTGAAGCTGAGAATTGTATTTCAGACCTGGAGGATAAAGACCAGGCTCACGGTGGATGGGGCCACTAAAGCTGTCGCTCAACTTTGTGAGAAAATAATATATCTTGAGGATGCGGGCTGCCATAATAATGTCCGTATAATTGGAATAATGGAGGGCGCTGAAGGATGAGATGTGCAGAAGTTTGTAAAAATATTTTTAGGGGAAGCATTGGATATGGAGATGGGTACAGACTTCGAGATCGAACGAGCACATCAAACGGGACAACGAGGCAACAGAGACCGACATATCCTGGTGCATTACCTGAGGTTTGTAGCCAGAGAAGTAGTAATACGGGCGGCCCTGGAGAAGGAGCATGTGGAATGGAGGGACAACAGAATCTCTTTTCTTCAGGACCTCTCGCAGGATATTAATCAGAAGCGCAAAAAGTTTGACACGGTGAAGAAACAGCTGCAGGAGAAAGGGCTTTGCTACACCATGCTATACCCAGCCATACTAAAGAGTGGTGGCCGATAACATCGGGCATTTCTTCGCCTCGCCGGAGGTGAGAAGCTTTATATTTGGAAGAGACACATCAGGATCCCAACAGTGACTCAGGAGTCATTATTAACCACTGTAGGTGTCAACGGAGTTGTTTTAAGGCTCACGTGAGGTGCCCTTTGTTCTACATGGATACATGAGAGATATTAGATCGGCACTTGTTAGATATAAGAGCAGATATATTCATATATGTTAGTTGGTTTGAGTTCACTATGTTTAAAGGTGCAAAGAAATTTAGTCATTGTAATACTGTTTTATTGGTACCTTATGTTTTAAAGAAAAAAGAATATTTATATTAAAGCAAAAACGGCATACCAAAAAAGGACTGTATGTGACTTCGGTCCCACTCGGACGCTTAAACTTAACTCACGCTCATTTAAGCTTTGTATAAGATAAGAGAGCAGTTTATTGGATTATTGGGAGGGGGAGGGTGTAAGGCTGGTCAGGACTTTGTGTTTCACGGACGCATCATACTGTTCTTTGGGTTTAAGGGGTTATGGAGACTGGAGGTGGGGCACGCTGGCAAGCACTTGGTGGCCGGTCTTTCACCCATGGAGCCCGGCCAGGCACAGCCTGAAGAAGAGAAGTGGGTCCCCCTTTCCATGGGATCACCACCTGTGGGAGGGGCCAAAGGGGTTGGGTGCAATGTACAATGGGTAGTGGCCGAAGGCAGGACCCTTGGTGGTCTGATCCACGGCTACAGAAGCTGGCTCTCGGGACATGGAATGTCACCTCTCTGGTCGGGATGGAGCCTGAGCTGGTGTGCAAGGTCGAGAGGTTCCGGCTAGATATAGTCGGACTCACCTCGACGCACTGCTCTGGCTCTGGAACCAGTCTCCTCGAGAGGGGTTGGACACTCTTTCACTCTGGAGTTGCCCCTGTTGAGAGGCGTCGGGAAGGAGTGGGTATACTTCTTGCCCCCCATCTTAGTGCCTGTACGTTGGGGTTTACCCCGGTGAACGAGAGCGTAGCCTACCTCTGCCTACGTGTGGGGGGATGAGTTCTGACTGCTGTTTGTGCTTATGCGCCAAACAGCAGTTCAGATTACCCACCCTTTTTGGAGTCCTTAAACGGGGTGCTAGAGAGCGCTCCTCCTGGGGACTCCCTTGTTCTGCTGGGGGACTTCAACGCTCATGTGGGCAATGACAGTGAGACCAGGAGGGGTGTTGTTGGGAGGAACGGCCCTGATCTGAACCCGAGCGGTGTTTTGTTATTGGACTTCTGTGCTCATCATGGATTGTCCATAATGAACACCATGTTCAAGCATAAGAGTGTTCATATGTGCTCTTGGCACCAGGACACCTTAGGCCGCAGTTAGATGATTGACCTTGTTGTCATTTCATCTGATATGCAGCCACATGTCTTGGACACTAGGGTGAAGAGAGGGGCGGAGCTGTCAACTGACCACTACCTGGTGGTGAGTTGGCTCCGATGGTGGGGGAGGATGCCGGTCAGACCTGGCTGGCCCAAAAGTATTGTGAGACTCTGCTGAGAACGTCTGGTGGAGTCCCCTGTGAGACAGAGTTTCAACTCCAGAAGCAGCTGATGGGTCCAAGCGGAATGCGGCTCTGGTGGTCGCTGAGGCAAAAACTCGATTGTGGGAGGAGTTTGGAGAGGCCATGAAGAATGACTTCCGTGCGGCATTGGGGCGATTCTGGTCCACCATTTGGCACCTCGGGGGGGTGCCAAATACTGTCCATCGACAATGTTTAGGGTGGGTGCTGCCGACCTCAACTCATGACATCATGGGCAGAATAATTCGAAGACCTCCTCAATCCCACCAGTACGTCTTCCAGTGAGGAAGCAGAGCCTGGGGACCTTGGGTCGGGCTCTCCAATCTCTGGTGCAGAAGTCCCTGAGGTGGTTAAAAAGCTCCTCGGTGACAAGGCCCCGGGGGTGGAGGAGATTTGCCCGGAGTTCCTTAAGGATCTGGATGTTGTGGGGCTGTCTTGGTTGATATGACTGCAACATCGTGTGGACATCGGGGGCAGTTCCCCTGGATTGGCAGACTGGGGTGGTGGTTCTTCTATTTAAAAAGGAGGACCGCAGAGTGTGTTCTAACTACAGAGGGATCACATTCCTAAGCCTCACTGGTAAGGTCTATTCGGGGGTCTGCCGGATAGTCGAATCTTGGATTCTGGAAAAGCAGTGTGGTTTTCGTCCTGGACGTGGAACACTGGACCAGCTCTACACTCTCAGCAAGGTCCTGGAGGGTGCATGGGAGTTCACCCAACCAGTTTACATGTGTTTTGTGGACTTGGAGAAGGTGTTCGACCATGTCCCTCGGGGAATCCTGTGGGGGGTACTCCAGGAGTATGGGGTACCAAGCCCTTTGATATGGGCTGTTAGGTCTCTGTATGACCGGTGCCAGAGCTTGGTCCGCATTGCCGGCAGTAAGTCGGGGTAATTTCCGGTGAGAGTTGGACTCCGCCAAGATTGCCCTTTGTCACAGATTCTGTTCATAACTTTTATAGACAGAATTTCTAGGCGCAGCCAAGGTGTTGAGGGGATCCGTTTTGGTGGCCTTAGGATCGCGTCTCTGCTTTTTGCAGATAATGTACTTCTACTGGCTTCATCAGATCGTGATCTCCAACTTTCACTGGAGCAGTTCGCAGCCGAATGTGAAGCAGCTGGGATGGGGATCAGTGCCTCCAAATCCAAGGACGTGGTCTTGAGCCGGAAAAGGGCAGAGTGCCTTCTTCAGGTCAGGGAAGGAGTCATGCCCCAAGTGGAGGAGTTTAAGTATCTCAGGATTTTGTTCACAAATAAGGGAAAAATGGAGCTGGAGATCGATAGGCGGATTGGTGCAGCGTCTGCAGTGATGCAGGCATTGTACCGATCTGTCGTGGTGAAAAGAGAGCTTAGCTATGTTCCTACCCTCATCTATGATCACAAGCTTTGGGAAGTGACCGAAAGAACGAGAACGTTGATACTAGCAGCCGAAATAAGTTTTCTCTGCAGAGTGTCTGGGCTCTTCCTTAGAGATAGGGTGAGAAGCTCGGTCATCCAGGAGGGGATCAGAGTAGAGGGACTATGTTTCTTCGCTGGCCTGGGAACTCCTTGGGATTTCCCCGGAGGAGCTGGCCCAAGTGGCTGGGGAGAGGGAAATCTGGGCCTCTCTGCTTAGGCTGCTGCCCCCGCAACCCGTCCGCGGATAAGCGGAAGAAAATGGATGGATGGATGGATGGATTATAGAGAACCATTTTGTGTTTGTTGAGGTTCTCACCTTTTATTTGTTTCCCTTATATGTAAATGTTGGCACAGGCAGATATCAAACTGCTCCTCAGATGGTATCACCTTTACAAGCATATATATCACAGCTTGGAAGGATGGATGAGGGTAAAATAGTAGACGTGCTGTGTTAGTATCACAGAGACACTTAGGTTTATATCAATGGAACATTAAAGGGGCAAACCTGGCGGTTAAGAGAGAGAAGCTTCTTTTATATCTAGAACAAAAGAAAGTAGATATCTGCTTTCTACAAGAGACTCATTTAAATAATGATGAATCTACTAACCTACAAAGGGATTGGGTTGGTAAAATATTTTACAGCACATATCTGTCTAACCAATGAGGGGTATGCATATTAATTCATAAAAATATAGACCACCATCCACAGACAACTCTCGGACAAGGAAGGTAGGTGGGTGGCTATCAGTGTAGACATGTTTGGCAGTCGATGCTCTCTAATTAATATCTACGCACCAAATACAGATTCAACAGATTTCTTTGCTGACATTTGCAAGGTGGCGAAACAACTGGAACTTTGTATGCATCCCAGCTAGATCCAGCAGTGTCCTCACAATTAATCAAATTGAGGTTGGAATTAAATTGTATCTTACAGAAGAAGGTAGACTTTGCATTGTTTCAGTGTAGGCAGAAGTACTACGAGCAAGGGGAAGCAGCAGGGAGGTTTCTGGCCCAGAGAGTAAAACAACAGTATAATCGTACTTTAATAACCTCAGTGGTGAATGGAAAAGGGATATTAGTGACTGACAGGGTGGAGATAAATTAAACATTTAGAGTATTTTATCAGAAATTGTATACATCTCAGGGCGTAAGTGACCAGGAGGATATAGACAAGTTTCTGTCAAAGTTAAACCTACCGACTCTATCTGAGGAAAAACAAAAAGTACTAGGTGAGATATCACATTAGAGGAGGTTCAACAAGCTATAAAAAATTAACTCTGGGAAGTCTCCTGGGGAAGATGGACTACCGATGAAGCTCTATAAAGAATTTATAGATATAATAGCACCAAGATTAGTGATAGTATTCAAAGATGCATTCAAAAAGGGTGCAATACCAGAAAGCATGCAATCAGCAGTAATTACTCTTATACTGAAAAAAGGTAAGAATGGACAGGAATGTGGGAACTATCGTCCAGTATCCCTAACAAATGTAAATGCAAAAATTTTGGCCAAGATATTTGCCATACGGCTAGGGACCATCCTACCCAGTCTTATCTATCCAGACCAGGTCGGTTATATTCAAGGAAGGTCATCAGCGGATAATGTTCGCAGGTTACTTCATTTAACTTGGCAAGGAAGAAACAGCCCTGAACCAGCGATCGCTTTCTCTCTCGATGCCGAGAAAGCATTGGATAGAGTGGACTGGGGATACTTGTTCAGGACGCTAACTAGGTTCGGGCTGGGCACTATATTTATAAATTGGATCATTCTTTTATATTGTAATCCAAAGGCCTCAGTGTTAACGAACGGAAGGATGTCCCCAAATTTTCTCCTTGGACGAGGCAGGGCTGCCCCCTGAACCCTCTTATCTTTGCACTGGCATTGGAACCTCTGGCAGCAGCCATCAGAAATAATACAGATATTAAAGGCATTCAAGCTGGGAGAATGGAAAACAAACTATTTTTGTATGCAGATGACATTGTTGCTGACAATAAACCCAGAAATAGCTGTCACCCAAATCCTCTCTTTGGTTGATGCCTTTTCCCATATTTTAGGTTATAAAATAAACTGGGGGAAATCGGAGGCAATGCCCCTGTCTACATAGTGCCCACCTAGTATTAGACAGAAATGGCAGTTTAAATGGCTCCCTTCGGGCTTAATATATCTGGGGATAAAACTTACACCAGGTTTAAAGGAAATTATGGCAGAGAATATCCTCCCCATACTTTGGGGATTAAAATTGAGAGCACTTTACAGAATTGGGCTAAATTAGGGCCGTCTCTACTTGGTAAAATAAATATTCCTAAAATGATGGTGGTTCCACAAATTAATTATATCCTATACCAGTGGTTCCCAACCCTGGTCCTCAAGGAACACTGTCCTGCATGTTTTCATTGTTTCCCTGCTTTTCAGCAGGTCTTGGGTGTTCCAGAAGCCTGTTAATCACTCACTCATTCAAATCAGGTGTGTCAAAGCAGTGGTTGGGAACCACTGTCTTATACCAACTACCCATACTCCTTTTTTCTTCTCTACTTAAAAAATACAATGCAGCAGTAGACACATTTTTATGGGCAAGTAAAAGACCTTGTTTAAATAGAACTAAAATGCAGGCTGCAATGGAAGATGGGGGCCTTAACTTGCCAAGATTGGACTGGTACCACTATGCCTTCTCTCTTAACCAGCTAGCCAAGATGTTCATTGCAGAGGACAAAGCGCCGACCTGGGTCTCAATTGAAAAGCCACTTACTGAACCAGTCCCGATACAGGCTTTTATATCACAAACTAGGGGTGAAATCCCATTAAGGAATTCATTATTGGTATTTGCAAGAGATACCTGGCAAGCATCACATCGCATTATTGATCAAAACGCATCTTTTACTAGAAAATCATCGTTAGGTTTTAACAAATTATTGAAAGTTGGCAGAAAAACTCTCTATTGGAAATCATGGGCTGAAGCAGGGATTAACTTTATTGGGGATAACTTTGAGGGAAACGAGATTATGTACTTTGCACAACTAGCTACTAACTACAGAATCCCTAAACAAGACCTTTGGAAATATCTACAGTTAAGAAGTTGCATAATATCAGTACAACGAAAATGCCCCCTTCTACTTCAAACAGAGTTGCAAAAGCTAGTACAGACCAACCAAGGGGCTAGGGGTGGTGCTTCTAAAATTTACAGTTTCATGAGACAGTTTAATCCATCAAAACTTTGGGGTCTCAAGAGAGCATGGGATGAAGATCTGCAGAATGAGATAACTATGGAGAAATGGAAAGAAATAACAGGATTCTGGTATAAGACATGTAGAGAAGCACGGACCCGCCTAATTACATATAAAATTATACATAGACTATATTGGACTCCTTGTAAATTGGCAAGATTAAAGCTCCGTGATTCTGAGTTGTGCTGGAGGTGTGAGAAGGGCAGGGGAACACTTTTACATATGTTGTACGAATGTGAGAAGTTACAAAATCTTTGGG
>JAOXNZ010000064.1:2086058-2099754 GCA_028566095.1 Kryptolebias brasiliensis | reverse complement strand
GATAAAGAATCGTGAGAATCATGACTATTGTTATACATTTTATAACAAACAGAACATCATTCAAATTTTCCATCACACATCCTTTCCAAGGAGAAGTGGGCACTGCAGCGCTCTGATATTAATACAATTTTATTAATATTTTTATGAAAAACAAATGTTGAATTGTTTTACTAGACTGGACAAATGAGACACACTCACACCCACCTAGTAAAACAAGTCAACATTAATTTTAATCAACTGGTCCAAAGACATGAAAGCTATTGAGAAAAAAATACTAAATCCAATATTAAATCAAATCCAATTAAGTGTGTTTTATTAGTTCAGTCTAGTGAACCAATTAAACATTAAGTCTTGGTCAGAAGTTCACATGAAATGGAGGTTATTGAATTTTTGTTTGTCAAGCAGGTGGCACAGCAGCGCAGTGGTTAGAGCTGTCACTTCCCAGCAAGAAGGTTGCAGGATCGCATCCCGGCCTGGGGCCTTTCTGGGTGGAGTTTACATGTTCTCCCTGTGGGTTTACTCCGGGTACTCCGGTTTCCTCCCACAGACCAAAAACATGCATGTTAGGTTAATCGGTAACTCACCTGTGAGTGAGAGTGTCAATGGTTGTTTGTCTCGTTTGTCTCTATGTGGCCCTGCTATGGACTTGCGACCTGTCCAGAGTGTCCCCCGCCTCTTGCACAGTGACTGCTGGAGATAGGCACCGGCTCCCCGCAACCCAGAATGGAAAAAGCGGGTAAAGAAAATGGATGGATGATCATAACAAAAAGGTTGTTGAGAGCCTTAAAATAATAGATGAAACTCACAACTTCTTCTACGAGTGAAGCAGATTACAGTAGAAATTGAAGCAAGCTGGTAAGAAGCCAAATGCAAAGCAGAATGAGCTCTGAGAAACAGTGTTTGGTCTGGTAGCTCTCATGACAGAGAAGGGAAAGTGGAAGGAGCTACCAAAACTTGTTAGGCTTCAGACACAGTTGTTTCTACATGAGCTGATCCTGTGAGGCTGCTGCCAGTGCAGGTCCTGATCTTTGAGGAGGCGGGGGTGTCTCTGTAGACTTATGTGTTTGTGTTTACTCTTGAGTGAAAAGAATAAGCATCATATCCAACTGTGTGAGCCACCAAACTCTGGCTGTTTAGTGCTGATGGGAGCTGACAGGAGTCGTCATGAGTCAAGCTCAGTGAGCAGTATGGCAGAGTACTTGGTGTGGATGCCACTTCACCTAACAAGGTGAGGAAAGAAGATGAGGCTGAGCAGCAGGCGATCTTAAGTGTCACTTTCGTCCTCCCTATTGCTTCTCTGGAGACAGGAGCTCATTGTATGTAGAGCTGGGGGAGGTTAAAGTGCCTTTCACATTCTGAGCCAGTGTGGTGTGGATGACTCAGAAAGGAGAAGATCAGACGTGACAGGTGAGAAGGAGGCAAGCACCCTCCTCCTGGCTCTGGTAATAGTCCTTTAATCCTGATCTTGTATCAGACATGTATCAGGTAACATTCTTTAACCTGCTCAGGTATGCTTGTTCCATCAAAACTGGCAATTCAGTGTTTAGTAAAATAAATAATTATTCTCAATAACTGACAAATAGGAACATTCCTTTGTTTTGTTGTAATATATTGCACTAAATCTGACTGTGTTGAATAAAAATTATTTTAAACTGCAATGCATCGTAATTAGAAGCTAAACCGCATTATTCCATTCTATTTTTACTTTGATTTTAACTGTTATTTAATATTATATTTTCCTCTGCCTTTTTATCTTTAACTATTTTTCATTTTGTTTGTTTATTTTCATGTCTTGGTCTTGTTTTGTTCAACACATTGTTTCACTCAAGTTTGAATAGTGCCATATAAATAAAGTTGAGTTGAACTGAGTTGAGCAATTTCAACAACTCAGAAAATCATTAATGAGCTGCAGACAGTAACTCTACTCCATACACATTGACTCCAGGCTGCAGTGAATGATGACCTATTTAGACCATGATAGAGTACAATTTCCATGTACTACTTTTACTATATGACATGATACAAAAATATGTTTGTTTTTTTTTGTTTTTGTTAGACACTCAATCTGATTGGATTGTCTTATACTGGATTGACCTCAAAAAGGGTTAAAAAAAACCCCAAAAAAACACGTCCTGGATGACTGAAAATTTTACACCAGCAGACTGAATTGACTGTTTGTAATTAGAATCTGTCTGTTTGGATTAGAATCTGGATCTGATTTGGACTGAATTTAATGCATGTATTAGACTTTTTTCTGTAGTGCCATGAGATGTCTTTTGTTCCGATTTGGCACAAATTGAAAGGAATCGAATCAAATCAAAGACTTCTTGGGGCATTCTGTACTGGATAAAAAAAATCACTGTTGAAATTTTACAAACCACTACAAATTGTTTGCAATATACATAACAGACTATATAAATAAAGGGAAAAAATGACATCAAATCAAAGAAAAATATTTACCAATTAAGTCAAGTTCCAAACTTAATCTGAGTTTGGAACTTGATCAATCTTTATCCTGTATAATAAAAGTACAATGTTAAAATTTGTTGTATTAGTCAGGTTTTGTTGATAATTTTCTCTCTTAAATAAGTACTCCAAAGAAAATTAAAGTTCTACAATTAGGTGTTTTTTCTTCCCACTTTTGAGACTGCCAACCTTTCAAAACAGTTTTCTTTTATCTGCACTCACCCCAGCAGGTTCTGGGTGAACATTTATTCAAATTAGAGCTCTGACAACAAAACTAGCTTCAGTAATCCTTCCCATTCTCTGCCAGTTAAAGAAAGATGATTAACGTAAAAAGCTAATCAATACATTTTCTTTAATTATTGGCTAGGGAATTGAGTTATGGTTAGCTACTGGGAGCGAAGTGGAAAACTAAGCTGCTTAAAAACACAAATAAAAAAACTACTATTGCTCATGTCTGAGCAGTTTATAGCTGTTTAGTGCAAGCATGATATTTATTAAAGACTGTTAATTTTAAAAAGACTGATCTCACAATAAAAAATGTTTTTGATTGCAAGTATTCAGACTTTAATTCAACAGTAGCAATTAGGATTTAGTTTAATGTTGTTTAAAAAAAAAGACAAAAAGTAGTCAGAAGAAGGAGGTTTAGATGAACTGGTAGATCAACAGAAAGTCTAACTTTTCAGCATTCCACCAAAAGCCAGCATTGATTTTTTGTTTTCCAACAAACACAATCTTAAATTTCAAGCAAATAAAAAAATCTAATTATGAGAGCATCCTCCTAATGTTAAACACGTGCTCATGTTAACAAAATTGGTTATTGGTACTTAACAGAGTAAAAATCTGTGCCTCAAACCAATAAATTAAAGTAGTACCAAATCAGAAAGGAAAAACACTCACAGAAACTGTAAATCCATAACAAAAACCAACAAATCGTAATTCACCAGCTTTAAGAAGCACAATTTAAGCTAACTGTTTAGTTGTTTAAGTCACAAAATTTAGTTTCTGGCTCACTCTTGTAGCTGGCAGCTGTTTGCAAGACATTTCCCTCAGGACCCAAGGGGACATTTACACAATGCTGCTTTTGAGTGAAAAACTAAATTTTTTGCTGCGGTTCAGCCATTTGTTAACTTTAAAAAAGTGTTTGACTTTTCTGAAACCAAAGCTTTCTGAACGCTCCATTTGCATTTCAAAAGCAGCCGCAACGTGTAAAATCGCATATTTGCACCACAGATAGCCGCAGTCAATAGCTGTTCTGCGCATGCATGAGTAGATCAACAATAATAGCAGATAGAGTACTGTTTGTGCTTCTCACCCTTTTAAACATTTAGCAGCAACCTAACCTCACTATTGGTCCAAACAAACGTCTGTGTATTCACCGTTTTGGATGTAATTGTCCACATGCTTCAGACGGCACGTGGAACTTATTGAAAGCCTGGCATCAGTGTTGCCAGATAATTACGGTTTTTATAACATAGTTTTAGGGTCAAGTCTCCCTCCTTTTCTGTGCAGATGTTTTCCAGTCACAACATACAACTAACCTTACAACCTCCGCCTCCGAGAAAGCGCACTTCATTCAGCACATATGGTAGTTTGGGTCAAAATACAATAGTTCTTAAGCAACAGTATGATAGTTCGTCATTTCCTATCTGGCAACCCTGCCTGGCATGGAAACTAGAGCAGATTCAATAAGCAAAGCCATATCCACGTAAATGTATTTTTTTCTTGTTGATTTGCCACAATAAACATTGAAGAAACACTAACGCTTCCAGAGAATGTCCTCACGTAAATAGGGTCTAAAAGGGTGTAAATTGCAGACTACACACATCAGGTGAAAACAGATTTTTACATGGCTAAAGATTGTGTTCTATAACTTCTGAAATGGTAAATGTTTTTCTGTACCTCCTCACTCTTAAATTAATGGCTCTTTAGTGACACAAACTGGGTTTTCGATGAGGTACTTTAATGATCACATTTCAGTGAGCGTCCACCAAATTTATATCCTTGATCTAGATGGAAAACCAAACACAATAACAACAAGGTGGGCATGTTTTGACATAAAGACCCTATTTCATTCACATACACATAAAAAAAACAAAAAAAAAGCAATGAATCAAGCCATTCAATCTGTCAAACTTGAGTGTAGAAATGCAAGAAGTTAACAACATTTTATCTGTACTGACAAGCTAATCTGCAAATTTAGGCTTAGTTATGAAGTTGTACTTTTGAATGAATACTCATACATTGTTGATAACAATGCCCTTCATAAGATGTGGTTTGAAAGTGTATCAGAGAAGCAGCTTTTCTGATATTCTCCACACAAAAATTTTTATTTTTGAATTTTCTTAAATTTTATTTGATTCATATTGTTATCATAATCAGTAGTAAAATAAAATTGTATAGTTGAAATGTTCAATTAAATTACATTTTCAGTGTTTAGTTTAACCAAAATAAATGTTTTAGGAATCAATTATAACTTATTATAAGTTCTATTCTCTTAATTTTTCTTACTTTGACTCTTAAAACTTTTGAGATGCATTAGAAACTAGAAGTACTCAGGGGAGTGCAAACCTTAACCAAGGCCAAAGTGTCCTTTAAAAAATAGCCCGGAATGTGATCCAGATCACCATCAAAATTTCATCGTTTCCTGACAACTCCAACATTTTCTAAAAATTGCGTCAACATCTGTTCATTAGTAATTTAAGTAATCTTGATAATAGTCAGACAAACAAACCAACCAGCCATCCAACAGTACTGAAAACATAAACTGCTTCGCAGGGGTAATACCTAGTCTAATATCGCACACTACAAACACATGCCATTTGGGTGTCCAGCCTCTTGGATGACAACTGGACATTCAGGGTGTTCTGCTAATTCATCTTTTGATGACATCAAGACTTCCTTCATCCTGGTTCTCCTTTGAATTATGAGTACCCACTGGGGATACTCTACCACACCTACCCAATGATGCCAGCTGGTGGCATCTATCGTCTGGATACCTTTCATCGTCACACCTTCCTGGAAAACTAATGTGTTCAATACCACCTGTTTGCTTGTACACTGAATCTTTTGTTCATTCCACTCTGTGTCTCAAAGGATGGCACATGACTGCATCGTTGTTAAACATCATCAAAAACAATCACCCTCTTTAGATCACAATTCCCTTTGCTTCAGTGGGTACAGAGGTACCAACCCACTCTGTTCTTCAAGCTGAAATCCCCATTGGTTACCTGGGTGTCATTACTTACATCACCAAAGTTCCCCCTTGTGATTCTTGGATCCAGTTTGTTGTGAATCAAAGGCCTTTGGACTGGCCTTGAATCCCAAGTGGAGGATATGTAGCAAAAAACAACTCCTTCTTTCTTACTTACAACTAACTTAACTGTTTTGGGTAAATGTCATTATGTTATGACAATCCCTAGATAAAGTGTTTAACAAGATATGTAATCTACACAGTGTCCTCCATTCTTTCTTACACTTCTTTTAAAACTCACAGAAAACAGGACTTATACCAAGATGAAATTGATTAAGTTTTGAAATTTTCTAAAAATGAGTCAAAATGTTATTGTGATGAGAAATTGTATTATTTATACCTAAAATAGTATTTAGAGAGGAGTGTGGTTTGAATAAATGTGGAAAACGCCTGCCAAACCCTGTGCCAACTCCAGTGAGAAAACAGGCAGAGTTGAGCGCACAAAAGATGTTGAGAGAGCAGAGATACTATACACAAGCACATGGTGTGTTATTGCACATAGAAGAGGTTGAGCAAACCTGTGTGAGAGTTGAGTGCAGGCAAGAAGAATTATTGATTGCCCAGATTAAAATTTTGTTCAAAATTCAAAGTGTTTTGAGTCTAACTGTGCTCAGCTATCTGCCACAAACAAATAAACTATGCTGATAAAAGTATTTGCTTGCCTCCCTTCACACGCATATGAACTTGAGTGAAATCCCATTCTTAATTCATAGGGTTTAATATGATGTTGTCCCACCCTTTGCAGCTATAACATCTTCAGCTCTTCTGGTAAGGCTTTCCACAAGGTTTAGGAGTGTGTTTATAGGAATTTTTGACCATTCTTCCAAAAGTGCATTTGTGAGGTCAGATATTGCTGTTGGACAAGAAGGCCTTGCTCACAGTCTCCGCTCTAATTCATTCCTATCAGGTTGAGGTCAGGACTCTGTGCAGGCCAGTCAAGTTCTTTCACACCAAACTCACTCATCCATGTCTTTATGGACCTGGTGCGCAGTCATGTTGCTACAGGAAGGGGTCATCCCCAAACTGTTCCCACAAAGTTGGGACCATGAAATTGTCCAAAATGTCTTGGTATGCTGAAGCATTAAGATTTCCTTTTACTGGAACTAAGCAGCAGATGCCAACTCCTAAAAAAACAGCCCAACACCATAATCCCCACTCCACCAAACTTTACACTTGGCACAGAGCAGTCAGACAAATACAGTTCCCCTGGCAACTGCCAAACCAAGACTCATCCATCGGATTGCCAGACAGAAGCGTGATTTGTCACTCCAGAGAACATGTCTTCACTGCTCTAGAGTCCAGTAGTGCCGTGCATTACACCACTGAATCCAACACTTTGCATTGCACTTGGTAATGTAAGGCTTGGATGCAGCTGCTTGGCCATAAAAACAAATTCCATGAAGCTCTCTACACATTCTTGAGCTAATCTGAAGCCACATTAAGTTTGAAGGTCTGTAGCTATTGATTCTGCAGAATGTTGGTGACCTCTGTGCACTATGCTGAGCCTGCGCTGTGATTTTACGTGGCCTACCATTTTGTTGCAGAGTTGCTGTTGTTCCCAATAGCTTCCACTTTATTATAATACCACTAACAGCTGACTGTGGAATATTTAGTAGAGAGGAAATTTCACAACTGGACTTCTTGCACAGGTGGCATCCTATCACTGTACCACACTGGAATTCACTGAGTTCCTGAGAGCGACCCATTCTTTCACTAAAGTTTGTAGAAGAAGTCTGCATGCCTAGGTACTTGTTTTTATACACCTGTGGCCATGAAAATGATTGGAAAACCTAAATTAAATGATTTGGATGGGCGAGTGAACACTTTTGGCAATATAGCATATAACCTCATAATATTTAGGGTCAAAAAGTGTGTGTTATGTCTCTTTCCTCCGTCCAGTGTCAGATTGCTCATAAATACAGGTCGTCCCACTGCCTGAATCAGACTAGTCCTGGTGTCAAGTCTCAGTTGTTCTCGCTACACAAACCATCACAAACACTGCCAGTCAAAAGGAGACTGAGAAAGATATTTCCTCACAGCAGCTCTTGGTCCTGACAAGATGGAGACCATCCTGAAAATTGCATAAACATCTCCTTGTATCAGACTGAATTGTCATTGAACAGGGTTAATTCAATAATTGATGTTGGTTTTGCAGCTGCAAGTTGTAAAAGTCAGTTGAAGAACTCATTGTTTTATTTGACTAATTAGTTTTGCATTAATTTGTGATTTTGGCAGAATAAAAAAAACAAAAAACATGTGTACTTTGTTGACTATCATAACATACTTTTTTCACATCTTTGTTTTCTCTTGCAGACACAGGGTCACTCTGTCAAACAGTCCTCTGTGTGCCAGACCCGCACCAGGATATTACAGACAATATATTTAATTAAAAAATGTTTTCAAATATAATCATCAGGTATACATCATTTGATGAGAGGATGACTTCTTTGTCTTTAATGTACTTTAACTGTGTTGTGATAGTTATAGCTTTTATGTTTTGTAACGTTTGTGTGCTGCTGCCATTCTTGGCCAGGTCTCTCTTGGAAAAAAGATTTTTAATTTCAATGAGATCTACCTGGTTCAATAAAGGTTAATAATATTTTTATTGTCCCTTCACTGGTGATAAGATGGCATGGGATCGTTTTGAAGCCATCTTGTTGTCACTGCATCTCATCAACCCTAAAGAAAATGAAGCTAATGAGAGAAAGAAAAACACAGCAGACTATCACAGGCTCTTCAAGATCAAGCCGCTGTACACTGAGATTGTGACTGCCTGCCAGGCCCATTTCCAGCCGCATCAGATGATCTCCATTGACGAATAAATGGTGGCCTCCAAGGCCCATCATAGTATGAAGCAGTATCAAAAAGACAAGCCGACAAACTGGGGGTACAAGCTTTTTGTGCTGGCTGACTCTTCCATAGGTTATACCTGGATTTTTTTTGTCTACACTGGTAAGAGTGTCTCCACCAAAGGGCGAGGCCTGAGCTACTCTTCAGTGATGGACCTCCTTCCATTCTCTTTGCTTGGTGGAGGCTAAACACTGTTTGTCGACAATTTTTACACCAGCCCCATGCTTTTCCAAGATCCGAGTGCCAGAAACATCGACTGTTGTGGTACAATAAGAAAAAATTGTATTGGTTTTCCCTAAACTGACAAGAACGACGTGCCCGAAAAGGCTGAGAGGGGAGATTTTTCAGGTGGCTGAGATGAGACAACCTGCTGTCTCTCAAGTGGATGGACACACGTGAAGTGACCATGTGCTCTACAGTGCATGCAGCCTTCAGTGGAAAAAGTGTCCAGCAGAGGGCAAAGAGTGCTGGTGTGTGGCAGAGCAAAAACATGGGTGGTGTGGATTTGTCCGATGCATTGATTGGTTATTACAGTGTCCATCACAAATCCATGAGATGGTACAAGACCTTTTTCTACCATTTCATGGACATCGCAACAGTCAACAGCTTCATCCTCTACAAGGAGCTCCTCAAGCTGAGGATCCTGCCTCGAGAAGTCCACCAAGCCACAAAAGATTCAAAGAGCAGTTTGCTGCAGAAATGATTCAGTTTGCTGAGAGCTCAACACCACCTCCACAACCACCTCAACAAACACCACTGACATGCATGCCAGAGTACTATGGGAATGATGCCACGCAATCCCAGAGGTACTACAGGAGTTGCCAGGAAGCTGGCATCCCGAGGGTGAAGACACCCATTTACTGCAGGAAGTGCCAAGTTCCTCTGTCCCTCACATCCAAAAAAAACTGCTTCAGAAAGTGGCATGATGCTCGGTAATGTAAATATGAAAATAAAGTTGTTCTTTCCAGCAAACGGTTATAAGTAATTGTTATTTTTAATTGTGTTTTCAGAGTGAGGTTTTGTTGTTATTATAACAGTTTTAGGGTGTGGCAGTGGCGCAGGGGTTAAGCGTGACCCGTGTACGGAGGCCTCGGTCATCGACGTGGCCATCACGAGTCCCGGCCCGTTGACCGTTGCTGCATGTCTTTCCCTTCTCTCACAACCCACTTTCCTGTCTGATAACTGTCAAATAAAGGCCACTAGAGCTGAAAAAAAAAAAAAGTTTTACTGGTATTGCTTTATTACATTATGAGCTATATCAGTTTCTACCTGCACTCATAACTTTTTCTGACAGATTGGTTTTCATTGTTGTTTGCATTTTCATTGTTTTATAATTCTATTTTAAATGTTATAGTGAATACATCTGTTCAATTTTGAGCCTAATACAATTTCCTCTGTTTTTTCCCCTTTTTGAATCAGTAAATGTGTGAATTGTGGATTTTTCTAAAGAACACCCCAAAACAATTGTTATTGGATGGAATTACTTATCTAGGATGAGATATAAATGATTGAAAAAGAACCTACAGAAAAAAACAGAGATTTCAAATGGCACACTCTGTGTCAAATTGTGCCAAAATGGCTAATTTGGAAGGTTCGCCTGGACTTTTATCATATAATACTTCTCTAAAACTTCTATGCTTCACTTTTTTGCATGAAACTTGACACAGCAAAAGGTCAGATTCTGTACTGTGGTTTGCTAGATGTTTGGGATTGCAGCTGCATGCTTTCAAAGGTATATTCACATTTTTAACTGCATTTTTATGGCGGAAATGATTTTCTTCTTCATTTTCTGTGGTGTGTCGTATTAATTTACTCTCCCTCAGAAACAGGAGAATATTCTCTGGAGTCTTGCCTTTATTTTGATACCAAAAACAATTCAAATAAACCCTATAGTTCCTGAGATATATTCAATTCATTTTGGGTATGTCATTTTCAAGCATATTTCTCAAAAATAGGCCTAGGGACTAAGAGGTTAACAGAGGAAAACAAGAACAAGCCCGGGTTTCTTTTTAATACTGTAGCTGAACTGATGAAACGTCCTAGCTCTGTTGAGCAACAGTGCTGGTGTAACAGCAACAAACCCTGAAAATGTGCTTATATCAATGTGAATCAACAGAAAATCCAGGAAAAAAGGTTAACCTATGTGTTATTCTTTACAATGTAGAACTTATATTTTGATGCTCACTGCTGAAATACTAAAATAGTATTAAACACATCTGCTGCTGACAGGTTTATTCATCTCGCACTAAGAATATTTGTTTTGTGTTAATTGTGAGTAAGGTTTTATGGAATTGTTCATCTACAAACAAGAGATGAACAGCCCTACTGTACACTATTATTCTTTTATTTTATTTCTTTTATTTTATTATATAGCCTTCATTTTTTTTTGGACTTCCATAAACACCCATGGCCATTTTTGGTTACATATTTGCACTTTTTTGTTTAAAGTTACAATGATTGCTTGCATTTTAGTCTATACTGAATTATGTGCCTCATTTTTTTGTAATTTTTTTAATTTCAGAATAGCTTTTAGTATGTGTTGGGGTTTGCTCTTGGCTATTACCACACTAAATTTTAGCTTAATATGTCTAAAAATGACTGAGATTCAACCATTTTAAAATTCGCTACGGAGGGCTTCTTCAGTCAAAATAACTCTAAAAATTAGTTTTAGATGTCCATCTATAGATTACTTTCTGAAATTTTCATTAAAATCAGTCAAATGATTCACAAGGTGTTTTGCTAACAGATAATCAGCGATTACATTATATATATATAAAAAACAGGCTTCATGGTGTCGGCTATGATGGAGGACAATGAAGAAAAAAGCCTGCTGTTCATTAAAAAAAGGCAGTAAACAGCTGAGTTACTTGGTTACATCGATGACTCTCAGAGGCTCTGCCCATATCTGGTAACAGTGAACTATGAAAAAGACTGGAAACATGTGAAACAGCCTTAACCAATCAGAAGCTAGATTTTCCAGCACTTTTTAGGGGGTTAGAGCCAGGGGACAGGCAGGCAGCAGCTTGACTGTGTAGGACATGAGATAGAAATGTTCAAAAATATTCTTCAAACAAACAGTTGCTGTGCAAAACTATAAGGTGTATTGAAAAATAAGAGTGACACACAATGGTTTATTCACTTGAGCCCTTAAGGTGTATTTGTATTGTTTAAAAAAACAAAAACAAAAAAAAACAGTTAAGTAGCATGCAGAATCAGAGAAAAAAAAAAGAATTGTCTCAGATATAGTCTATATTTTACATGTTCAAGTGAAGTTCTATGTTTGTTCTATACATTTTTCCAGAAATGCTCTACTCTTGTTTATCTCTTTTAGGTAAGAATGCTCTATATTTGTTTAAGTGTCCATTTATTTATGTGTTGTTCTGAAAATGTTTAATTGACATAATTTTGGTTATCATTTGTTAAACTGATGCATTTATTAAATTGTTATATTTTTGTCAGATGTGAGAAAAAAGTATCTGCAAAAAAGGAAAAAGAAGGTCATCAGCTGCTCTGATTTCTAAATGTCATATCAGCATCGGTCAT
Source organism: Kryptolebias brasiliensis (assembly GCA_028566095.1). Classification (NCBI taxonomy): domain Eukaryota; kingdom Metazoa; phylum Chordata; class Actinopteri; order Cyprinodontiformes; family Rivulidae; genus Kryptolebias; species Kryptolebias brasiliensis. The sequence goes on along the minus strand of JAOXNZ010000064.1, from coordinate 2,087,645 downwards.
AGAAAAACCCATGCTGGCCAACTTCTAACTGAGAGACAGATGTAAAAAACTCTTTTTCACATTTGAAGAGCAGCCTTTGTCTTAAAAGAAGAGCAGAGACACAAGTTCATAAATAAAAAACAAAACAAAAAAAAAAACACCAAAATGTTCACAGCTTAGCATTTAATTTTGCCATCAATCTCAGAACCCTAAGTTTTCAATTTTTTTACACCAGCTGCTAACAGTAAAAATGACAACAATATAGAACTAAAACATTTATGAAAAAATTTGAAGAGTTCTGATGCAGCTGCTGCCCAAAATACCAACATCAGAATTGCAATAATTTAAGATAAAGATAAATGCCCACATTTTGATGTATGAACTACTGTATATAAGAAGTGTCAGAAGGAAGATTAAAAAAAGTTTTAAAGCTATTACAAGTAACTCATTATGGTCACCATGGTAACCACATACTTGTGCCTGTCACTCCCTGACAAAGGCAGACAGAAACAGACTGAAAAGTAAGCCTCAATCAAACAGTTGCTGTGTGAGGGATTTAGAATAGATCATAAAACTCTGTGAAGTGTGAGTGGGAGAAGACTGTGATGCTCACATGTGTCATTTTTTTTATATTTCTACAGTGTTTTATGTAGGAGATATGACAAGTTCAAAGGATTTGAGAGAAAACTGTTAAATCCTCTAGCAGTGAGAGACACAAGGGATAACAGAAGACAAAAATACTTATGTTCTAATGTATAACTTGTACATGGACTAAAAAAGTTGCTGGAATAAGAAGAGTTTCTTTGTAATGATTTAAAGGTTTTAGATAATTCAAAACTTAGTGTGTGACGTCATCAACTGTCAGTCTAGTGATTTGTGGTTAAAATTTCCCTAAATGGAACTTAAAAACTGTAAAAGATTTAAAAAATGCCAGTTCACTCATGTAAAGTTCAACTTTCTGTGACCTGTTTAAACTTTGAAACTTTGAATGATGTCTCCACTGTGATGTGTGTGTGTATATATATATATTATTTTATGTATTTATTTGTTTTTAAACTGTGGTGTGAAAAGTTGGAAGCACTCAGAAAGCTTAAACCTCTGCCAAGGATGGCATCATTAAGAGATAGTTTGATCAGGATTGTGATCTGGATCACCACCAAAATTCAATGAACTGTTTCTTGTGACGACCCCAACATTTTCTGAAAATTCTATTAAAATCTTTTCATTAGTTTTTAAGTAATCTTTCCAACAGATAAACAAACCAACACTACTGAACATATAACCTCCTTAGCAGAGGTAAAAATGTGACAACAGAACAGCAATAAGGGTGCTTCAATGCTTACACATTGACACCACTTGTAAAAACTGTGCTAATTTTGTTTTTATTTTATGTTGCAGAATGCTTTAGAAATTTGGACTTCTCGTTTGTTCTTGGACTCATGGATGCAAAATGAAACTGACTAAAACAGACTCATGGAAAAAAGAAATACTTAGAGCTACTCCTGAGTATAGCTAAACATTGAATTAGATTTGTATAAAATGATAGGACTTTCATAACAAAATAATACAATTGTGGAAATGTAAAAAATATAAAATTTGTTCCAAAAA
>JAOXNZ010000064.1:2047362-2060867 GCA_028566095.1 Kryptolebias brasiliensis | reverse complement strand
ACCCTTTGTCTTTTTCTTTAAACTTCAACACTTCAACTGTAAAAGTATTATTTAGATATAATCAAAAAAAAATTCTACAGTAAAAACGTTTTTATTCTCAGTCAGCTTTTTCTCAAGGAAATGCACTCTAATACTTTCACTGAACAGAATGTACACATTGTGTACACAACATAGGTATTATATTAATAGTTATATATTTTTATACAGACAAAACAAATAAATGTATATCAATTTCTTAAATTACCATACATATGTCTGAAATTCTTTTACAAGTTTCATTTCATAAGTAACATTTGTGCTATGTAAATTAAAGCATTTTAAATTTCTTGTGTAGTTTTCATTTGAAGTATGTAGATAATACATATTACTTAAGTTATGTCCTTTGTATCCATGTAGTTTGTATTATGGCACATAAAAAGCCAATACAAAATGTTATAGATGCAAACAAATTAAGGAGGGATATCACAGCAAGCCCAGAAATGATTAAACTAGGTTCAAAAACTGATCATTACCAAATAACCTAAAAGGAGCACTGATCAGAGTACAGACACCCCAAAAATCAAGTTTCCTAGAAACAGTATCTGGTTGTCTGCAGATTTTTCAGATGCTGTAGTAACTAAAATACAAAGGAACATCAAGTAAAAAAGGGGTAAAAAAAATAGGCACATTTGATCAAAATTTCATGCTTCATTGAAAAGCATCTATGAACGCTGAAAACATTCATAACAGCCAGGTGGGGGGTGGTAGAGAACGTGAAGTTGTGGTGCAAAGGCCCATTTATGCGCACATGTGTAAATAGGTACGTCCATTTGAATATTTCACCAATATCACTGCCCACATACTCCCCATGTGCGCTTCACGTTGGCATGGTTGTTAGGTAATACCTTGGCTAGAGGGCAATGCAGAGTTCAGAGTTCACTTCAGAGTAAGGTCAGTTTCAGACAATAGCAAACATGGCGACGGTGGTGGAGGAGATTATGATAATGCAAATTCTTGTAAAGAAAAATAATAGATACAGTGCAGTAGAAGGTGGTGGCCATTCAATATAATGTGGCAAAAGGACAAAGAATTCTGCTCCCTGGTTATACCGATTAAACATTAGCACAGCCTCTTTTCAAACACTCTGCCAGTGTAGATTCTCAGTCATCCAGGCCATGGTAAATCCAAAAAAGGGGTAAAAAACAAAAACAACTGGACTTCTATTCTGTAGCTGAAGTTCAACAACTGGACTTCTATTCTGTAGCTGAAATTGAGCTACAGAGTAGAAATCCAGTTGTTATTGTTTTTTACCCTTTTTTGGAAAAGTTGCTGCCAATTCTGACATCTTCCTTGTTCCCTTCACTGGTCACACATAAGCTATACTGTGCAACACTGCCTCCACAATTTTTGTTGGGATTGCTCCATTTGCTGCTTTATTGTTTGCATCAGAAAGCTTTTTGGCAGCGTACTAAAATATGCACATAATACATGCTGAAGAAAGACAGAAGGCTTCATCCGACGCTATAGCTCTGAATGTACAGGTTTAAAAACCACGGCAACGATAATAGTAAATAGTAATTATTAAAATTGGTCTATCTTCATTTCTAAAGTGTATTGCAGTAGATTAAATTATAAATTTGGGTGAGGCTGTCAACGTGGGCACAAAGCAGGCTAAGGTGGATACGATGTGGGTGGAGGTAATAATGTGAACGGCCTAGAATAACGTTTTGCAATATGTGCATCCAAAAAGAGGTTGTGATTGTTTGGCTGTGCAAAATGTGGCCTCATGCTTCGCTGGTTGCAAACACCCAAAATTTAGCAAGACTGCTACAAGTGAAGCAGTCATGTGGAGCTTCAGAAGGGCCTTAAAAACCTGTGCCAGGACTTAGTAGCTGAGTGTAGATCTACGGATGACTTCCTTTATGCAGTAGAGTACTGCATATGACTAGAGTCTTGCAATTTGTGATAAATATCTCAAGTAATATTTTTAATCTCATGAAATATGCTTATATTTGTAATGTGATATGTGTATGATGTATTATAAAAATGTGTGATACAAATCTTGTGTGCTATTTATGTAATGTAATGTGTGGGTATTAAAAAAAGTGAACTTTTGGGTGGGAGCTTTTTTCTTGTGAGTTTTTGTCTTGTGAGCTTATGTCAGGGAACCGTGATCAACACACAACCATGGTTTTTATGCGCAACAATATTATCATTAGCTCCCATTGTTTGGTTGATCAAATCTGATGGCGCCTCATACAGGGTCCTCAAGACACTGAGCTGAATTTAGTCTTAAGTTGAACACAAAAGAAAGATGTGGCTGTGCTCTCTATAAAGAAAGATTTGTGATTTAAAACACAGCTACATCCCTGAACATGTCTGACCAGTGTTAATGTTTACATGTACACACACCCAGCTAACCACAATATGCATGTATGGCCAGCTAGTTGTGTGTGTGTGTGTGTACATGTAAACATTAATCATTTAACCTCAACTTTTCACTTCTATGAAAACACTTCTGCAGGGTGAATAGAAGCAAAAATGTAAGTTTCACAGCTACATTTCTCATTACAATAAGCAACTTTCTGTCAAACATCCCCCTCCCACACACACACACACACACAAAGAGCAGCTCTAAGCACCCAGTTAAGAGCTATTTCAGGGACACCTTCTATTTCCTCTAGCAAACAGTGTGTCAGCACCTCTCACCACAAACACTTCATACTGTTTCATTAAATGCTAACGAGCGGCAGTGAGAACAGTATGCTATCACACCAAATTACACAAATAGAGCAATAATCTGCTCTCAGTACGAAGCTTCCATTCTGCCATGCCCGGCCCAGCAGGAGGTGAGAGTTCAGTCAAATCTTCCATAAAGAAATAATGGATGCCTAATTTACAAATAATGTACATGTATGAGGGAACAAATAAAAAGGGGAAAGAAAAAAGTAAATTAATTCTGTATGACAAACCTAAAGGGATGAAAGAAAACTATAATTTACAGTATATACAAGGACTGAGAGGAAAAAAGAGAAAGAATGAACAAGATGAAAATGAAGTATCAACTAGAAAAGAAATAAGGGAAAACTTGTATCTTCTTTCTTTGTGTTTTATTCCTCTCATAGTGAATGTACTCGTTTAGATCTGCCCCCGGGGCCTGTACTACAAAGCAAGATTAGTGGCTTGACGACCTTCAGGTTCGATTTGGGACGTTCAGTATCACAAAACTGGTTCACTTCTTATCTGGGTCTGTAACCAAGGCAACTTATGCTAGAAATTTAACCTGCTCTGAAGCAGGCTGAGCCTTACTTACAACACACAGTAAGTGCTCCTACAGGCAGTCTACAAGGAAAAATTAGCCCAAACATTGATTGAGACTTCTATGTCACTAGCTTGTGTTTAGCCCTGTAGAAGATCTTAGACTGAATATGGAGAATTTTGGTCTTGCAATTGCAAATTATACAGGTATAATCAAGTACGCATACAATATAGACAGAACCTGTACTTCATGTGTATGCCCAAACCAACTCAGGAGCATGGCTAGTAGGTGCTTTGCAATGACAGTGAGACATATGACTTATTCACGATTATTGTATGATTCACATGCCCCAAAAGTATCATAGAAATGTATGATAGTAGTATTCCACACTTGCTATTCAGCCTGCAAGTCTGAAGTATATTTGACTTTCTACCCTATGTGTGGCGAGTGCTCCCTGTCTTTACAGGCCATGATGGTGTTGCTACTATTATATTCAAATTCTCATTTTCTAAAATTCAAACTGATGAACTTTGTATAAAATAACATACATACAGAATGTTCATGAGTCGAAAAAAAGGATAGGATCAGCTGCAGACATGCTTTGCATCGTTTTTAGACCCACTGCTCACAATGTGACGCATGCAGGTCAGGAGTGATTGTAACCTTCTAGGTAGCATGTGCTTCTGGCACACCAGACTGGTTACACATACACTCCACATGCACCAATCATGTGTGTCACACGTTTCCCACTCCTCAAGCAAGTCAGGCATCTAACCTGTACCTGACAAGTACTTTGCCTGTACTATTTGTCAAACTTTCTATCGGTTATGAACAATAGAAAGGATCCTGCGGCCTGGCAGCGACCCATCAATCGCTGTGACACCTGCATGTCAAAAACACCTACGGCAAATTGTGAACTTGACTTTAGGTTTCTAGATTAGAGATCACACGTTATTGTTTTTCTCTTAACAAACATATACATAAAAGTAACAAGCTAGTGGTGCATAATAGTGGGAATCAAATCATCTCTTTCTCTGTGAGTTACATTTAAATTTCACTTAGAATTTTCTTTGAGAGATATCTAGTGCTTGAATAAGATGAAGATGATTGTTCTGAAGTTTATTCCTGTTCACTGTTTTTAGATCAATACCTAATGTTACCTAGTAAAATTAGCATTTTTTTGTGAAAAGGCAGTGTGAAAGCGGAGTGCTTAATAGCTACTGAAATTTAAATTGAATTTGAAAAAGCTGAAATTGGATTGTCAAACTCAAAACAAGAAGAGCAGAAGCTAAAATTAGCAAAATTTTAGTTAATGTTAAACGTAACAAAATAGTAGCTAAAAGCTAAAAGTAGCAAAAACTGAAAATTAACACGATAGCTAAAAGTTAAAAGTAGCTTGATGTAACTAAATGCTAAGAGTAGTACAACAAAAGGTTTAAAGCTATTTTTAGCTAAAAAAAAATAAAAATCCCCATTTATTTTAATGTAACCAAAGAGGTCATATATAATTAAATATTTCTTAAAAATTTAAGTTACAAATACCAAAAGTCATAGCACCTTTTTCTTGAATGAGTTGACAATTTGAAGAGGTAGATGCCGAAAAACATACAGAAGAAAACAGGAAACAAAAGTGTTAATGCTGAACAAAGCATTCATACTATTATTTTATTATCTGAATTATCTGAAGTCTAAAATACTTTCTTGCTCTTTAATATGACTGATCAGATTCCTTTTAAGTTTTGTTTTCTGTTTAGTTAATCAAAATAAAAATTACAGGACAACTGGAACTTACTGATAGGGGTTGATGGTTTTGGGTTTGCCTCTTTGCGATGTGTAGTTTTGTTCAGTGGTGGAGGGAGGGGTTTATAGGACTGCCCGGTGGCTCGATACATAGCCTGAACCCACAGCACTCGATCCTGCTCATCGTCACAGGCAAACATTACCAGGTCGCCTTCCTTCACTGCATTAAAAAATATGCAACCGCCCTGCAGACCTAAGTTTGGAAAAAAGAAAAAAGAAGAAAAAGAGTTAACACAAAACTGAATCAGTCAGCACAAGGAACAAGCAGGCAAAACAAAAAAATATCAAGCCTGGAAATTTCACAAGTTGTGCGGTAAAACTACTGGTGTACATTCTCAGTCATCCAAGACAAAACAAAATTAAAAATACAAAACAACTGAACGTCTACTCTGTAGTTGAAGACATTTCACTTCCCATTGGGGAGCTTTCTCAATTCAAAACTGGAGTGTGTGGTGTTCCAAGCTATACAGATAGTTTGAAAGGGGGTGAAAGTCTCAGATTTCAGCTTTCTAAAACTTACAAAGGAGCATTAAGTGTGGTACTGTTTTGTCTGTAAGGCCCTGTTTACACAAAGTCATTTTTAGGTGAAACTGTAACAATTCTGATAAGTCCTTGGCTGCAAACTGCTCCAGTGGGAGCTGGAGATCACGGCGATAATGTCAACAGGACCACATCATCTGCAAATAACAGAAAAATCAAACCTCTCTAACAACTCACTCCCATCTTAGTCTGCCAATCTAGTGGCACTGCCCCAATGTCCACACAATGTTGCAAAGGCGTGTCAACCACGACAGCTCAGCAACATTCAGAGCTTAAAGGAACTGGAGCCCTGCTGCTGTAACATGGCCCACCCCAAAGTCCCCAGACTCAGCTTCCTCCATGGAAGACGTGCTGATGGGATTGAGATAGACCTCCAAGTATTCCTTTTTTTTTTGTTTGTTTTACGTGTCCTGTCCGGCAGTGTGGTCCTCAGAATTGTTGTCTGAGTGCCAAGGTGAGGCCCAACAGATGTACTTTCTCCATCTTGCTCCACTTGATATATATAAAACTTTATTAGAAATTGTTTTGGGTTTATTTCAAATCTAATGGACACGGAGACGGAAAAAAATGGAGAAGAAGAGAAAAAAAAAAGAAGAGGGAGATAGGTGGGGTAAAGGGTTTAAAGGGAATGACGGAGATAAGAGTCCAACAAACCATAGCAACCATCAGCATATGCATATATAACAGTAACAATTACATCATCACTGAAAAGTACATGGTACATGTTATTTCAAGTTGTATTAAGTGGCAACCACAGCCCAATGAAAAATGCATCTGAAACAACACCTGAATCCAAACACCTAAGTGTGTGTGTGTGTGGTTGTGAGCATGCTTGTGTATATAAGGTTTCTCCATAAGAATGTTCAATAGCAGGTGTGGGGACCCACAGATCCGACCCCCAGAACCTGAAGCAGACATGTGGAAGACCGGAGCCTCAGACATCCAGAGGCCCCCCAAGTATGGAGCCCCGGGAGCACCACCGCAGGGACAGCCGCAACCCCCCCCCAGAGAGGAACAGAGGAGAGCCCCGGGGAAACCCTCCAGCAGCCACAATGCAGATCCCCCAGGGGGCGGCAGCAACGAGCCCATAGGTTATGTCGGTAACCGGCTCCGCTGGAGCAGACCAGAGCATAGACACAGAGACCTGAAGCCCAAGGGCACACCACCCCCCAGAAGAGAAAAGGTCCACATGGTCCAAACAAGCCAGCCAACCAGAGCAGACCCAGGACAAAACAGTCCAAAGCCCCCAGCGAGCTCCAATCCCACCCCCATGGACCTCCCAACCCCCTCAAGCCCCGACATGAATTCCCCCAAATGGTCACCCCCAACCAGCACACAAACATCAAACACACGCCCCCAAACACATACGCTACAAATTTCCCATCCACAGGGGGTCACCTCCGCAAGAGAGCGCCGCTTCCAAAAAGTCGATGAGAACACACCCACACAGCACGAGCCCCGCACACAGCCACCACCCCAAACACCCCTGCCGCATCCTACCACCCCACCACACAGTACGCTGCAGCAGCAAGGCAATGGCTTCGCGCGACACCACCCCAGCCCCTGCATACAAACGCAACAGAACAGATGCCATCGAGCCACACAACTGCACCAGACCCTACCAACCCAGCACCAGGACAGTACCAACCCACTTGCCAAGTAGCCCCAGGCAGGCAACTCACATCCAGGGCCGACAACCCCCACCATACCCCCACAACCATACAAACAAATCACTGCCACTGAAAAGTCAGCCCAGGGACAACCACCACCAAGCCCAGCCCCATCGTCACCCCCAACCAACCAAACGTCAGCAGCTCCACATCTGAAAAGGGACACCACCACCACACAGCACACGCCACAACCTCCCACGGCACCCCACAACCAGCAGGGCCAGCACCTCCCCAACGCGGTGGCAAACGGAGCAGGAAACCTCGGAGCCTGCCAAGCTGCCAGACCAACACCAACAACCCCAGCCTGCCTGCCCACGAAGTACCACCTGCGCCCACGTCAGCCAGGCGCCCACACCCAAGCTGACCCACCGCCTCAGGCCAAGCACAACCCACCAGCCAACCCAGTCCCGCCAAAAGGTTGACTCCACTGCCACAACCTGCCCGACCACAACTGCAGGCTGACTGCAGGCCGGCCCTAGGCCCAGGGCCAGAGCAGCAGAGGGAAGAAGTAAAGAAAAGCTGGTACAGTGCACCAAAGACCAAGCACCCCACCAACCCCACACTGCGGACCCAGAGGCACCCAAGTATGCCAGGAGCGCACCCACCGCCAAGGTAAAGCCACTCCCTGCCCACTGCCAGTCAGGCACACACCCCTTGCCGACCACCCACCGGAACCTGGCGACCACCCCGGCTGAAGGGCCAGGAGTCCCATGTATGCTTTGCCTGCCTGCATCTTACATCCTGCTATTATGAGCTAGACTGTCTCAGGGGCATCTTTACACAGCCTGCATCTTGGGTCCTGCCTGGTGTGATAGACCCTGGCCTCTATTGCCCTTGTGCTGAGGGCCTGCTCTTGTGCTGCAATGATTAGTGCCTCTGTGCTGTCTTTTAGTCCAGCCCTCTCTAGCCACTGGTAGGATTTGTTCCTACCACTTCCTCAATCTGCCGGTGGTACATGCCATGCAGGGGCTTGTCCTTCCATGAGGGTTTCTCTTTCTCCTCTTCCATGCTGGGTTTCTGCTGCCTGAGACATTCACTTAACAGATCATTATTGGGGGCTTTCTTCCTGATGTACTCCAGGATCTTAGTTGTTTCATCCTGTATAGTGGCTCTGATGCTCACTAGTCCTCTTCCTCCCTCATTTCTCAGTCTTAGGGTGCTGGACTTAGGGTGAAACCCTCCGTTAATTATGAGGAGCTTTTGTGTCTTGATATCAGTGGCTTCTATCTCCTCCTTTGGCCAGGTTATTATACCAGCGGGGTATCTGATAACTGGCACTGCATATGTGTTGATGGCTTGGACTCTGTTCTTACCATTCAGATGGCTCTTCAGGACCTGCCTTACTCTCTGTAGGTACTTGGTTGTGGCTGACTTCCTTGCGGCCTCATCCTTGTTGCCATTTGGCTGCAGGATTCCAAGGTACTTGTAGCTGTCCTGGCCATCTGCAATGTTGCCTTCAGGTAGTTATACCTCTTCAGTTGTGATCCCTTTCCCTCTGTTGGACACCATTTGGCTGCCCCTATTAAGTGTGAATGACATACCAATGTCCTTGCTTTATATCCTGGTGAGGTGGATCAGTGAGTCGATGTCTCGCTCACTTCTGGCATACAGCTTGATGTCATCCATTTAGAGGAGGTGACTGATGAATTTTCCACTTTGGTACTGCTATCCATAGCCACTATTTGCAATCATCTGGCTGAGAGGGTTCAGGCCCATGCAGAACAGGAGTGGGGACAGGGCAGCAAAGGTGATGCGGCCAACGTGATGCGACAATGATGATGACTTTTGCAATTGGCTTTGAATTGGCCTCTAGAGTTGTCTTCCACATTCCCATTGAGTTCTCAATGAAGGCTCTTAGTGTTCTGTTGATGCTGTACAGTTTCAAGCACTCCAGTATTTATGTGTGGGGCATTGAGTCCTGCAAGGCATTCCTGGAAAGCAGTCAGTTTTGTCAGCCAGTAGGTGTGGCTCATGTCAGGCCCCAGTGCAGTCCAGTTGTTCATTCCTGAGACTCTGTCTTGGATGTCTGCCACTGATATACAGTTGTAACTGTTTTTGCTCTGAGAGATTTATGTGTTCAGATCTTAGATCCTGAAGCCATGGGGCATTATCACTGTGTGATGCCTCCTTCTCCCATATAGGTCTCCAGTATTGCTCAGTCTCAGCTCTGGGTGGATCTACTCTTCTGTTATTCCCCTGCCATTGAGAGTACATTTTAGAGGGTGCGGTGGAGAATACCTTGTTTATTCTCCAGGCTTCGGTTTCTTGAGTGTAACTCTTTAGATGAGTAGCCAGAGCTTTGAGGCGTTGTGTGGCAGTCTCTAGAGCCTCAGGTAAGGACAAGGTGCGGTAATGCTGTGTTTCTATATATACATACACATATATTTAAATATATATAAATACATATATACACTTATATACATATATACAAATACAAAAATACATACATACACATATATACACAAATACATATACATATATACATACACACAAAGATTTTTTTTTACACACACATACATACAAATACATAAATATATTAGGGGTGCAACAATAGATGTATCTGTATTGAAATGTTCAATACAGTGCTCTCAGTTCGGTATGCACTATGTATCGAACAATATAGATTTTTAAAATTTATTTGATCAACTTTTCTTCTGAAGATGCGCTCTGTGTTGAAGGCTCAGTGGATCTGCGTTCGACTACTCCACCTAGCCTGTATTATCGAGCGCAGATCCACTGAGCGCCTCCCACATGCATTCAGGCTAGTGAGACAAGCTATGAGAAGTTAGCTCATTGCAACATGGCTACTGCCTCAACTAAACCTGAAACTGAAGCTCCTGCACCATCATTCAGATCTGGTGTTTGGAACTACTTTGGTTTTCATGTTAAGTATGACCCTGATGGCAAGCGCATCGTGGACAAAAGCACAACAGTATGTCGGAAGTGGCACACAATGCTTAACTACATCGGTGGGAACACAACGAATATGCCAAAATCACCCCGGTGCAAAAACAAGTGGAACCAGACAAAAACAACAACAAGCAGACATGCTGCAAACTCTACCGGAGTAATTTAGAAAGCCATTAGCACATGATTCAAAGTGGGCAAAATAAATCGACCAAGCGATCGCTACTTTTATTGAGGTCAACATGCAACCCTTTTCTCTTGTAGACAACGCCGGGTTTCAGAACATGTTCTTGAGCTTTGTTACAAGATTTCTTCACGAACATATTTTATCAATACCACAGTTTCTGCTTTGTATAACAAGACAAACACCAAATTAGAAACGGCAGTGTCAGCAGCACCCACTATTGCTCTGACCTCGGACTGCTGGACATCAAGACCTACATAGAGCTACCATTACCGCACATTATATTGATCCGAAATGGCAGAAGAAAAGCAGTGTTCTACAGACACGCTTCATCAACAGTCACGCCACTGACACCTTAGCCAGAGGTCTGTCAGAAGCTGTGGAAGATTGGAAGTTAGAGGAAACAATATGTTGAAGAGAAAACAGCAGTTGCTACAGCTTAGTGAACAAAAGCTGATCCAAGATGTTCAAACTAGGTGGAACTCCTCCCATGATATGATAAAAGATACCTTGAACAGCAAGCTGCAGTGTATGCTTCAATGACTGACAACGCTGTTAAGAAGTGTATGAAGAACAATCAGAGTCTATCTCAGGACGACCACACACTGGCTGAAAATGTTGTTGCAGTCATGACAACTCTGAAAATGATGATATTCATGAAGTGCAAAGCATCATTTCCGACAGCATCCATGATCCTGCCACAAAGAATGAAGATCCTGAATTCTATGGTACAGTCTGATGATGACAGCCCAACAGTGAGAGATGTCAAAAAAGCCATCAGGAATTACCTGGAGCAGAGATACAAAGATCCTGCTCTTCAGAATTACGTACACAAGTGCACCGCTTTAGATCCTCAATTCAAGGCCCTGCAACACTTGGATGATGCCTCTCAACAGAGAGTCTATGGAGCACACACCACAGAGATTGTGGTGAGCATTGAACAAGTAGGTATTATTTTGCTAATTTTTGAAATTGTATTTTGCTACTGCATGATTTGAAAATATTATTTAAACAAATACATGTAATAGTTTTGTTTATATTTCTTCAGGACCAAGTCACAGGCATTACAGAAGCAACCACCTCCACAGAGACTCAAGCAGTAGACTTATCAGATTCAGCATCTCCACCAGAGAAGAAGTCAGCCATGAAGGAGTTGTTTGGAGAACTGTTCATGGCACAGGAGCCAAAGACCAGGTCTGCAGCCAAAGTGGCAGAGGAGGAGATGAACTTGTACAGGTTAGCAGACTGCATTTCCACAGATGATAACCCACTTAGATGGTGGAAGAAACATTACAGCTCGTACCCTCACCTTTCCAAGTTGGCACAGTGTTACTTGGTGGCACCTGGAACCTCTGTCCCAAGTGAGAGGGTATTTTCCACAGCAGGTGACATTAGGGAGCACAAGCCAGTGTATCTCTTGTGCCAGTCCCAAGCCTTGGTAAATGGTGAGGGTTGTGTCAGAAAGGGCATTCGGCGTAAAACACTTTTGCCAAAACTAACATGCGAGTTCATCCAAGCAACACCATACCAGATTGGTCGAGGCCTGGGTTAACAACAACCGCCACCGGTGCCGTTGACAAACAGTAGATTACATTCTGTGTAGAAGAGGTAACCTGAGGGAGATGATGGACTCTAAGGTTGTGGCAGAGGAGAGTGTGGCCAGATAGCAGTGGGTGGTGGTGTGTAGGATGAGTGTTGTCGTGATGAAGAGGAAAAGAGTAAAGGCAGAGAAGAGGACCAAATGGTGAAAGTTGAGGAAGGAAGAATGTTGTGAGGAGTTCAGAAAGGAGCGGTTAAAGGCTCTGGGTGGTATGACCTTCCAGATGACCAGATGACTGGACGACTACAGCCACAGTGATTACAGAGACAGGAAGGAAGGTACTTGGTGTGTCATCTGTACAGAGAAAAGTTGATAAGGAGACCTGGTGGTAGAATAGTGAAGTGCAAGAAGTTATCCAGAGGAAGAGGTTAGCCAGGAGGAAATTAGACAGCGAGAGGACTGAAGAGAATAGACAGGAATATAGCGAGATGCAAGAATGGACAAAGAGGGAGGTAGCAAAGGCAAAACAGAAGGCGTATGATGAGTTGTACAAGAGGCTGGACACTAAGGAGGGAGAGAAGGACTTGTATCGACTGGCAAGAAAGAGGGACCAGGCTGGAAAGGATGTGCAGCAGGTTAGGCTTGTTAAAGATAGAAATGGTAATGTTCTAACAAGTGAGGAGAGTGTGATGGGAAGATGGAAGAAGTACTTTGAGGAGCTGATGAATGAAGAGAATGAAAGGGAAAGAAGAGTAAAGGTCATAGAAACTGTGGACCAGGAAGTGGAAAAGGTTAGTAAGGATGAAGTCTGGAAAGCTTGGAAGAAGATGAAGATGGTGCCAATCTTTAAGAACAAGGGTGATGTACAGAGTTGTAGCAACTACAGGAGAATTTGGTTGATGAGCCACACGATGAGAGTTGTGGAAACTAGACTTAGACAAGAGGTGACTATTTGTGAACAGCAGTATGGTTTTATGCCAAGAAAGAGGACCACAGATGCCATCTTTGCTTTGTGGATGTCGATGGAGAAGTTCAGAGAGGGTCAGAAAGGACATCATTGTCTCTTTGTGGATTTAGCATATGACAGGGTGCTGAGGGAAGAGCTGTGGTATTGTATGAGGACATCTGGAGTGGCAGAGAAGTATGTTAGACTGGTACAGGACATGTATGAGGACAGCAGGACAGTGGTAATGTGTGCTGTAGGTGTGACCGATAGCTTTAATGTAGAGGTGGGACTCCATCAAGGATCGGCTCTGAGCCACTTCTTGTTTGCTCTGGTGACGGACAGACTCACAGATGAGGTCAGGCAGGAATCCCCATGGGCTATGATGTTGGCAGATGACACTGTGATCTGTGATGAGAACAAGGAACAGGTGAAAGTATGCACTTAAAAGACGAAGGGATGAAACTCAGCCGTAGCACGACAGAGTACGTGTGTGAATGAGAGGGAGGCAGGTGGAACAGTGAGGCTACAAGGAGCAGAGGTCACAAAGGTGCAGAACTTCAAGTACTTAGGGTCGACTGTCCAGGAAAATGGGGAGTGTGGTACAGAGGTGAAGAAGAGAGTCCAGGCAGGATGGAGTGGATGGAGAAAAGTTTCAGGAGTGATTTGTGACAAAAGGGTGG
>JAOXNZ010000064.1:1973545-1988764 GCA_028566095.1 Kryptolebias brasiliensis | reverse complement strand
ATCTGATTTTATGTCATACTATATTTTCATACCTTAGTTTAAATTTACTCAAGTTTTAATTGTTTTTTGTCTTACGTAAGCCATGTTTTATTGTTGACTCTTTACAGTACTTTGCTCCACTGTGGTGTTTTAAAAAAAAAAAACTTTACAACAAAGTTGGATTGGAAATTTTCAAATTTGATTGGCAAATCATTGAGGAAAATAAGTATTTGATCTCCTACAACCCAACCAAAATGTTGTCTCTCAAAGATTGTAATCTGTGTGCCACACAGGCACGTAACCAATCAGTTAGTCATTTACAGACCCTCCTGTTCAGTAAGCTACTGTAAGAATCAGACATGTTAACAGAATCAATTTCTTCCATTCCAATCTCCACCCTCATGAACAAGACCAAATAACTGTCAGAGGACATCAGAGACAAGATAGTAGATCTGCACAAAGCTGGAATAGACTAAAAGACCATCAGCAAGGAGCCTGGTGAGAAGATAACAGCTGTTGGTGCAACTATAAAATGCCCATCAGTCGTCTTCAGTCTGGAGCACCTATTGGGGTGAGGATGATAATGAGAAAGGTGAGGAATAAGCCTAAGGAGCTTGTTAATGAGCTGAAGGCAGAAGAGACCACAGTCACCAAGAGCACCATTGGTAACACAAAATGCAACAATGGGTTGGACCAGCTCTCGCAAGGTCCCCCTGCTGAAGAAGGCCCACCAGTAAACATCTAAATAATTCAGAGAAGGCTTAAGAGTAAGTGTTGTAGTCAGATGGGACCAGAATTCATCTCTTTGTCATCAACCTGAGCTACCTTTTTTGGAAGAAGAGAAATGCTGAGGATGACCCGAAAAACACTATCCCCACAGTCAAGCACATTATGCTTTGGAGCTGTTTTTCCCGCCTAGAGTAGAGGACATTTTCACTGCAGTGATGGGACAATGAACAGGGCCATGTACCATAAAATGTTGGATAGGAACAGGATCAGGAGTAGGGTTGGGCATCATTTGAATTTGAAAGATTCCGGCTCCGATTCCTCATTTCATCTCCGGTTCCTAACGATTCTCAATTCCGATTCTTTTAAGAGGCAATATATGCTGTAACCTTTTCACGTAGCACATTGCAGAGTCTTGTCAACTGCCTGGCTAACGTTAGCAATTTCAGGTAATTTCAGGGCTAACAGTGGCTGGGTATTTGTATTTGAGTTGGCCCACTGTTTTACATCAAAGATAACTTGTTATCTGCCTGGGTGTTGGTATGAGACATACTTTATTGTTTTACTTACCTGATTGTGACTGCATTGCAGTGCTAGGCTGATGCCATCATCTCTGGGTTTGAGCCTCCAAACAGAAGCTGGAGCTCCATGTTCAAAAATCGCCTCATTGGTTTGACTCAAACACACTAAAACTAACTAAACTTAACACTAAACACTCTACACTACACCCTAACTATAAAATCCAAAAAACGCTAAATATCACAAATCTCATTACCCACTCCTGCACTTGTGTTTTGTTTTTTCTTTTCTTTTTTGTCACCCTCAAACCTCCTTCAACTTTTGTGCCTCTTTCTTCTTCTCCCTGTATATTTTTGGCCACTTGTCTAATAACTTTCATTCTCAGAATGAAGAGGGGTGTATGTTTTTTTTGTTTGGCTGGGCTGGGGGTGAGATCGGGTGGAGGATAGGGGTGGTTTCTCCTCGAGACTCTCCGTCTTCACTGCTGCCTCTCGCTCTAATGCGCTTCAAATATGACAATGATTTTCAAAAAAAGATGTGGCCTGAATTATTTATCATAAGTTTGGTTTTACTTGGTCTATCAACACAATTTAAAAACTGATGTATAGTTTGAAGTCCGTACTTTTTACACAAATTAAAAGAGAGTCTCAGAGAGGGCACATCTTTCCCAACAGAGTGATTTAAATTGTAACTAGGACGCGCCAGCGTGACACTTTTGATTGCTGACACACACTGTCTATGGTTGTGCACACACTTCCTGCAATTTTTTTCCCCGTTGTTGTTCTGCAGCTGCTTCTTCTGCGTTTCAAAACTAAGAATTGAAATTTAAAAGCTTGAACGATTCTGGGAGAATCGGCATGTTAGTCCTGGTTCCAATCGATTCTCAAGACTAGATGCCCAATCCTAATCAGGAGTGTCTGAAATTGATTAATTAGTTATCCTAGGCACATAACCAATCAGTGGGAGCCACAATTCTGGCTTGGTTGTAGGAGATGAAATATTTTTCTCTCAATGGCACTCAAATTAATTCTTAACGTTTATGTAATGTGTTTTATTTTTTTAGTTGATATTCTGTCTGTCTTTATTAAAATGAAACTACCTTTAAAATTAGCGACTGTTCATGTCTTTGAAACTGTGCAAAATTAAATACTGAGCAGGGGATCAAATAACTACTTCCTCCACTGTCTGTTGATATTTTGTACACGTAAGTGCATTTCTCAGGAGAACGAGTCAGGCAAAACATTCATTCCCAAAAGCAGTGATCAGTATTTTCATAAAGTGGCAATTTATGTTCAGTGAACTCCAACTGACAGATTGTGCTGTATGAGAAGTTTGAGTTTTCAGGAGAAAAATAAAAAAGAAATCATTAGTGGCTGCAGCTGATACACTGCATACGTATGAGGCACCAGAGCCCGCCTTCATCGGGGGAAAATTAAACCTTTATTCTTCTGCTTGTTGCAGCGCTGCCAGCAACAAAAACATTCAGGAAGTCAAGTGCCAATTTACAGAGGCTAAATAAGCAGTGACTTATCTCCATCTGACAGCTTTTTTGTGTGGGCTTTTCTGCATTTTCCATGTCTAAGAGGAGCTTCCACACTGCCTGCCTTTCACTGCAGGAGGAGGAGGGTGCATCTGAGGAAATCTGTGGGAAGCAGGAGGTTGGAACTCATTCAGGTAACACCTGTCCAACAGGTTGTTTAACACTTTGAAAAAAGGTTTATCAGATGGGCTAAAAAGGAGAGCCCTCACCTTGGCTTCTCTGATCATAACTCCAATTTACTAGTTTCAACAAGTAGTCTGGTGTTCCAAAACAATACGATCCCCCAAAAGATAATTACTGGGGTGCCTAGTGGAGCTATTTCTATGCTCCTGGATGGTTTTGAGAATGCCAACTGTGAGGTGTTCAGAGAAGTTTCTACATAAGAGGGCAGCGTGAACCTGGAGGACTAAACAACTTCTGTGTGTATGTCTACACAGGAAAGTGTACTGATGACGCCATCACAAGGTTAATAACCATCTGTCTGATCCACTGTGCAGTCTTAAATAATGAGAAAGACCCAATCAGTAGAAATACTCATAACAAGGAGCATCAGCAATTCTTCCATGTTAAAGAGGAAGCAGCTCATGAGGTTTGGATGGGAAAAGATTACCAACTGTGAAAACATAAAAAATGCTGCTCTCTGTCTGCATTCTACTTATCAGCAGGTATGTGTGATTCTTTAGTTTACATTAGTGTTTGTTTATCCTCGAAGGCTTCTATTTGAATCTTTTTCTCTCCTTCGAGGAGGTAATAGGTTATTGAAAACAGTTAACAGCTCATCTGGGCAGCAGTGTGGAGCACCTAATGGCAGATCAATAAACACCCAGCATACTGTGTGTGTGTATGTGTACATATGTGCATGCTCAAATGTGAGAGACATGCCTCCACAGAAAAAACAGCTGTTTCTTTTTGTAGCTGGTGGTGTTTTTGCTGTTAAAATGGAGCTATGCTGACCAACAGAAAAGCATTGCATTGACCAACATTGCCGCTTTGTTCTATTGCTGTTATTACTTCTTGTCACAAGAAGTCATTGCTGTGATAGCTTAGGGCAGAAGAGACTGTTGGATAGCATGAAAGCAAGACAACACTGTGCTCTGAAACGGCATCTACACAGTTGCTGCAATAAAGTTCATGAATTTAACCGTTGTCTCCTATTTTACTACAACTGCCAGAACAATACTGGCAGCAAGGATGAGTGCTTCAGTACCAAGTCCACCACCTTTCCTACATCATACTGGTGAACTTCCTATGTGGAGCTCTAGCTGCATCATGTGGTTTTGTACTGCTAAAGACTAAACTAATAAGAGATCGGTTCATTTCTAATGCTTTTTTCAGTGCTGTGAAGGACCTCACGCTGGACAAAACTCTAACCATCACATGTCAAGTGTAAGCAGCAATTAAAAATGATACAATGCTCTCAGCTGCAAGTACAGTACCGCCTTCACATGTAAAGGCTACAGATGCTGCAAATGCTCATTCGAACGATAAGAGGGTCACGAACAGCTTAAAAACATGAAGCTCCACCCCAAGTTCATTATAAAACAGGCAAGTCATGAAAAGCAACATCACTGCTTAAGATGTAGGTCAGATAAACACCTGGCGAATGATAAAACTGTCCTGCTACTAAAATAAAATATAAAAACATTTAGCAAAATATGCAAATCACTTGTGGCTGTAGTGAGAGTGGTTCTCAAAGTGGTTGTTCCTGATTTATCAATACTGTGTGTGATAAATGTTAAGCTGATGGATGCAGCATTTGACAACAATCACATGCCAAATGAACACTTAAGGACCACAAGGTAACTTCCAGGTCCTGGAGTTAATTGTAGACACTGGAGCTTCTCTAACTATTTTACCAGCAACTGTCTACAAGCAACATTTTACATAATGGCCACTGATAGAACCCAAAATTAAACTAGTCACATATGCAAAAGGTGACATACTTGTCACTGATCGACTACAAGCTACAGCAGAAGTAGCAAATCAAAACAACAAAGTTACAGCATCATTTTATATAGTGAAGACTGGATCTCAACTACTGGGGCTGGACCTGATTAAAGCACTGCAGATTAACATCTTTGCTTGAAAAGTGACATTCATTACACAGAATAATGCAAAAGATCAAAGCTCTGAGGAAGGGTCAAAGCTCTTCCCTCAAAGCTTTGACCCCCACCAATTTGCTTACAGAACGAACAGATCTACTGAGGGTGCCATAATCACAACCCTCCATGTTGCACTGTCTCATCTGGAACAAAAAAAGAGCTATCTGCGACTTCTTTGTTGACTATAGCTTTGTGTTCCAAAACCATTTTCCCTCACAAATTGGTGTTCAAACTGAGGAACATGGGACTTCTACACTCCAGCTGCATGTGGGTTAACAGCTTCCTGTCTGGTCGCAGTCAAAGGACTCAAGTGGGCCATCACACATCCACAGCCCTCAGCCTCAGCACCGGCGCTCCAAAGGGCTCTGTGCCGAGTCTTTGCCCTCTATACATACTACTGCACCCATGCTCACCACAGCAACACCATTGTCAAGTTTGCAGACGACACCACAGTGGTGGGGCTCATCAGTTGGGGGGATGAGTCTGCCTATAGAGACGAGGTGGAGCAGACGACAGAGTGGTGCAGGCGGAACAATCTGCTCCTTACACCTCAAAGACTAAGGAGCTAATTATCAACTACAGGAAGAAGAAACCAGAGGTCCCACCCCTGATCATCCGCAGGGATTGTGTGGAAAAAGTGGCAGATTTTAATTTAGTGGAAATCCACATTATTTAATGTTGATTTTTAGAATGTTGTTTGAATTCTAATTTATGAGTGATGCATCAACTGGAGGGCATTTTTTATTTCATTGTACATGTGACAATGCCAATAAATAATTTGAAAAGAACCTCTTGACATAAAATCATGCATGGTGAATAATGTTGATTTTGCTTCAGTCCGTCTCGGATGTGTTAAAAAAATTCATCAACAAGGTTCAAGTAAAGAACACAGTGCAACCTGTACGCCAAAATACTGAGACATCTGCCACTCTGCTTATTTGAAGAGGTTTCAGCAGAGCTCAAATGCTTACTCCAAGAAGGCATCATTGAACTGGTGGACACATCTAAATGGGTGAGTCCCCAGACCAGATCACCTGACTGCCATCACTGAAGCTCCTACACTATAACATATGATTGCTCTTTGTTTGTTTCTGGGCTTAACTTCCTAGTTCATCAAGTTCAAACAAATACTCAAGCTGAACAAAAATGCACTGATACAGCAAATAAAAGATTCAATGTTTTCAAAACAATGCTCTGATGGCACTTGCCATCTACAACCCTAAACTGACAACATTCATCCAAATAGATACCTTAGTTTATGAATCGGTAGCTGTTATGACACAGTTGTACTCAGACAATGTGGAAAGCATTGTTGCTTTTACATCCTGCACCCTGTCTCCAGCCGAGAGGAAGTACTCCACTATAGAGAAAGAGACTCTTGCTTGTGTGGGCACTTGAAAGATGGAGGACGTATGTATGTGGACACAGAGTAACACTCCGAACTGATTGCCAGTCCCTCACCACTCTGCTGATCACTAAAGGGATGAATAGAGCTGGCATGAAATGCGCACGCCAGTCAGCCAGACTGATGTGTTTCCAGTATAACATGCAGTACAAACCAGTAAGTCAGAACATCATGGCAGACTGCCTCTCACATGTTCCCCATATCACCACAAATACAGCTGCAGATTCTGAGCAGGACTTGATAACTAAGATAGCAGAAATCTCTCCTCTCCTGACTGCACTCTCACTTATCCAGTCAGTCAAAGCAAATGGCCACTCGCCCTGAGCCTGGTTCTGCTGGAGGTTTCTTCCTGTTAAAAGCAAGTTTTTCCTTTCCACTGTTGCCAATGTGCCCGGGATGGGAGACCGCGAGGAAGTAAAGATCCAACGCAATCTGCTGGCTTCCTTAGATAGATCATTTCTACTAACTGACTTTTATAATGTGTGAGATTACTTTTGTTGTGACTTGGTGATATATAGATAAACTAAATTGAATTGATGATTTTAAAGCGGAATGTGAAGACTATCCTGAACATATAAAACTGAAACAAATCATCCACTGAGGATAGCCTAAGGTTGCAGAAAAAGTCAAACCTCACCTCCTTGTGCATCATGAACACCACTGATAATCAGAGGAAAACATCTCATCATTCCCAAGAAAAGGCTGTGCACCTGGCTCTTGAAAGACACAAGAGTGTGGTTTACACTAAACAATGCCTCAAAGAACTTTACTGGTGGCCACATATGAACAATTCGGTCCATATTTTTTGATGATGACACAGTCCTTTCACCATACACCTTAACTTTCTGCTTTTAAACTCAGACAAGACAGAGGTTTTGGTCTTTGGACCTGAGCATCTTAGGAAAAAACTTTCCAGCCTTTCACTTCCTCTGGATGCCATTAATTTGGCCTCCAGTTCTACCGTAAAGTACCTTCGTGTTATTAATGATGAGGATATGTCTTTTAACCCCCACATTAAAAATGTTACCAGGGCTGCTTTCCTCCACCTATGCAATATCCCTAAAATTAGGAACATTTTGTCTCAAAATGATGCAGAAAAACTGGTCCATGCATTTATCACATCTGGGCTGGACTATTGTAATTCTTTATTATCTGGGTGTCCAAAAAACTTTTTAAAAAGTCTTCAGTTGATCCAAAATGCTGCTGCCAGAGTTCTGATGAGAGTTAGGAGGAGAGACCATATTTCTCCAGTTTTAGCTTCTCTTCATTGGCTCTCTGTCAAATTCAGAGTAGAATTAAAAATCTTACTCCTAACATGCAAAGCTCTCAACAACCAAGCTCCATCTTATAATAAAGATCTTATTGTTCCATATTTTCCTAAAAGAGCGCTTCGCTCTCAGACTGCAGGTTTACCGGTGGTTCCTAGAGTTTCCAAAAGTAGAACAGGAGGCAGAGCTTTCAGTTATCAGGCTCCTCTCTTGTGGAACCAATTTCCAGTTTCTGTCCGTGAGGCTGACACCCTGTCTACTTTTAAGATTAGACTTCAGACTTTCTTTTTTTGCCTTGGGTTTTCTGAGCTGTCCCTTAGTTCTGCTGCTATAGGCTTAGACTGCTGGCGGATAAATTTACCACATTTCCTCACACTGCTACCGTCTTGCTTGCTCTACTGTAATTATTTCTATCACTAACATGATTTTATTTGTCTTTCTTCCAGTATAAACTCCACCTGGACCAGTCATTCTGTGTTTGTATCTCTTTCCTGTCCTCTCAAACCCCAGCCGGTCGAAGCAGATGGCTGCTCGTCCTGAGCCTGGTTCTGCTGGAGGTTTCCTCCTGTTAAAAGGGAGTTTTTCCTTTCCACTGTTGCCAATGTGCTGCTCAGGATGGGAGACTGCGACGAAGTGAAGATTCAACACAATCTGCTAGCTTCTTTAGATAGATAACTTTTACTAATTGGCTTTTTGTAATGTATGTGCATGTTTTTGTACAGTGCCCTGAGATGACTTTTGTTGTGACTTGGCGCTATATAAATAAACTGACTTGAATTGAATACACCATCTTTCAGACGTGACAAAACTGCTAGTGTTTCACCTGCCCCATTTTATTCTGTCAAGTTTTCAGAGGGTCCATCTCAACACATTGCTGTCAACATTGTGAGTTCATCTGATCATAGAACTTAGAAGTGCTGTTTTACCATCACCCTTGTTAAATATTTCAGTAAATGGCCTGAAGTAGCATTTCCTCCTAATGCTACAACAAACACTGTTATGTCATTCCTACCTTCAGTTTTCACACGTGAAGGAAACTCTTGCACCATCACAACTGATAATGGACCACAGTTTACATCTGCATTTGCCCATTTCATAAGTAAACATAGCATTAAGCACATCAAAACAAGTGTATACTATCCTCAGGTGTGTGAAACACTTTAACAGAGTTCTAAAAGAATACATTCAGCCAGAAGGAGCTACACAACAACCCTGGAAGCCTGCAGTTACTGAAATGCTACACAGCTACCAGGCTTCACCTCATGCCGAAACTGGTGAATCTCCTTTCCCAGTCCACAGAGGAAGACCAATGGGGACAAAACTGGACATCCTGCCTCCACCTAAGGACAATGGACCATGGCAATGTTAGCAAAAAAGTGGTTCTGCAATAAGCCAAAAGAGCTTGGAGCTGCAGTCAGAGTTTGCATGCCTTTTTAATGTGGAAAAAGGATAGACACAGTCTGGTGATCCTATGTCAGTGTAGCAGCAGACTGTCCTGAGATCATTCATCCTCACTGGCAGGAATGCAGTACAATTTTCTGTTTGCTCACAGGGCTCAAATGAAACACCAATTATCATTACAGCAAAGAAACCCCTCAGCCCATAACAGACACCAAAATAAACTGTTCTGCAAAAGGAAAGATATGTACCAGCCTGGACAAAACACTATGTCATGAAATAAGTTGGTTTAAAAACAAAGTTTGTGAAAAACAAGGTAAAGGATGTGACTTGTGATTTTGAGCTAATTACTGTTGTAATTTTGATAGTGTTTTTTGTTTTATGAAGAGGAGTTTATTTGCAGTTAATAGCACTTCTGCCAACTGAGTGGTTAAAGACAAATTGCAGACACCATTTTGCATTACAGTAAAACTAATTTATTTGAGAAATGGTTGAATGATGTACAATTTTATTTATTTTCTAATGTTTACATACATGTTACAATGTTGATACATCATGCTATAGATCCTAATGCTACTTTTGCTTAGAAAGGAATGCAAATGTTTGTTTGGGTAATAGTGGAGATGTTGTGTTTTCAGGTTTACACAGTCAATGCATTGTTGGTTTGTTTTATTGCTGTTATGAGTTCTTGTGACCGGGCACTGCTGTAACAGCTTAGGACAGAAGAGACTGTGTTGGAAGGCATGAGAGCTAGATACATCATGTTCTGTTAGGGTGTCTCCACAGATGCTGTAATAAAGTTGGTGAGTTTAACAGCGAGTCTCCTATTTCTTTACAACCACCACAAAATATTGGCACTCTTAACTAAAGTTAGCTCTTCTTCTAGTTTTTCTTCTTGTAAAGTAGCATAGACAACCTGACAAGCTGACATTAGCTAGTTAATTAACAGAGTAGTGAACCAGCAGTTGGCTGTTAATTAGACATGCCAACTTTTAAGGCTCATTATGTTTATTTTAAAATTGTTACCTTAAAAAAGTTATACATGTTGCTCTTCTTGTGGCCATAAAATGACCAACAGTTTTTTTTTCCACTGAAAAAAAGTTTTCCAACAGCAGACTTTGTCTCTTTTAATAACAAGAAAAAGTTAAGAGGAATTCCTTTCAGCTGAATGATAGCTCACATCAATAGTATAGGGCAGGGGATGCTACTCTGTACTTGAACTGGAGAATAACGCAAACTGTCTCTGGCATCTCACAAAACTGAATTTCAATGACAAGAATGATATGATGTTTAAAATCAGGGTATCCTTAGGATCCAAAAACTAGTGTTTGAATGACAGTGGCTCTCCAAATAAGACCTTTACTTTATCTAGGCAGACTAATTCTAGTCACCACCTGTGTCATTAGTGAGTCCATATGTTTTCTACAACTTTGTCATGTTTTTTTTATATTAATAACTGATTAATAACCTGATAGAGCCTAATTCTGCCACAAAAAAAAATGGCAACTCCATAACAAAAAAAAAAGATGCTAAGGCCTTAAAAAACATTCACAACAAAGGCCTAGCATTCCTTGAAGTAATGCATATCACCCACCACCTTTCATGTCAAAGTTTTAGACTAGGATCATCTCAATATAAAAAATAATGGATTTGTAACTGATTTGCTTAAACCTTGAAGATGGTGTTCTGCACAATCCCATGCGGTACTGTAACATCTCACAAGAATTGTTCGCACTCTAAGCATACATTGAGGATGACTCATCTACTAACCCACCAAAATTTAACTCAGTGTCTATGAAATTGGTCGGGTTATAGCCATTTTTGAATTTCCTATTGTGAGTTGTCTGTGGTTGACATAAAAACACTTAAGGTTGACATTCCGGCCAAAATGGAATTAACCAAAAAATAAAAGAAGGGTCTGAATACAGTACATATGTAACCAGTTAGAATAATTAAATTAAATTTAATTAATAATTAAAGAAATGACTTGTTTTATTCTGGTTGGTGTGTTGTGTGTGGACCAATTTAAAAATAAAGAGGATGAATTTAGAACTTCATTTCTTGCTGCTAGAAAACAGGCATAATACTTAAGTGCTTGTTTCTTCACAAACACAATTCCAGCTATGGTGTTTGAGAAATGTTTGCCTCAAACTTTGACCTTCTACAACTAGGTTGTATGATATAAGACTAAAAAGTACTTGAAATACAATGAAGCAACATGCAACAATTAGCAACTTACATACATTTTTAAGTTGTAAATCCACAATGGCAGCAGGTCTGTGGAATGTTAAATTTTCCTGTAATTTGCTGAAATACATTTTCTTTTTTCCATTCAAATAAGTCTTCAAAGATCTGAATTGTAATTCCTAAAAAATGTTGAGGTAAAGGAAAAACATCTTCTGAGTGGAAATATCTGCTCATCTCAGAGAACTGATTACTCCCAGAAGGTAAACACTTCCTCCCCTCCTTTCATAAACTCCATTGTCTAAGAAAATGTAAACCATCGACACACAGTCGGTTTAAGATCAGATAAGATCAGGGTCAATAAAAAGGAAGTGTGACTGTAAATAGGACAACAACAGTAATACTTTGTCTAATGGTAAATTATCATATACTCACGAGACAAAAAAAAAAAGGCGGCTGCTTCATTCTCTCTTTCTAATATATTTTTAAACACAGTGCCTGTGTTTTAAATCTCAACTAGGGCTGGCTGCCAAGAAGCATTTGTCCATGGAGTCATCCACAAACCTTGAGTGTATCGCCAGTGTATCCTAAGTCAAATGACTTAGTGATTTTTGTCTTTGTTGATGGCATGAGAGCAAAGATTAAAGATTACATAAAGCATGTAATGGATACCTGAGAAATATTTTTGATTGATAGATTATTTATTTTTTGTCCTTTTGGTTGAACAAACTTTAACTGTTTTTTAAGAGTGATTCAGGTGAATGAATTTAACTTAATACCAAGTAATGATTTGACATCTAAATAAAGTAAAGTTCAAACTCAATTTTATACTATTAAGGGGAAAATGTACAATGTTTCAATTCTTCCATTTCTTGATGATGGATTTAACCGAACTTCAAGGAATGTTTAGGGCTTCTGAAATCCATTGTTGTATTCATCCCAACTTTTACTTTTTAATTATCTTTTCTCTGAGTTGAATTAGTGTAGACTCTTTGAAGGGGGTGAATATTTATGCAATCACTTATTTTACATTACATATTTTTATGTAACTGGTGTTACTCTGTGGAAATTTGATTTCCTTTTGACACTGAAGGTTTTTTTTTGGTTGTTTGTCTTTTGTAAAAAAGGCCAATTTATATTGACCATGACTGATATACAAACATTCAAGGGAGTGCATACTTTTTATAGGCGCTGTACACTCAATGATGACTTTCTGAATTTTTTTTTCAAAATTCAGCTACAGGTTCATGAAATACTTTGGTAACAGACACACAAAGACGGGCAAAACCCTTTCACCTTCAGCGGAAAGCAATAAATATGATAAGATGGTGCCTCAACAATTTAGAGAATCAAATTTATGATTACCTGTCCATCTAGGCAAACATTTGTGCGCTGATGCACTTGTCTTTACAGTTCAGCAGCACCATTATGTTTTAAAGGGTGGTGAACCTTAGCAGACAGTTAAAGATGATGAAACATATGTCACAGGCAAAGCAGGCATGAAAAGCAGAAACAAGCCTGTTTCCACTTTCTTTCCACTTTGCACAGCTTTGGAACCTTGGTTTGCCAACATCAATCAATGTACAAAATTGTTGGGAAAAATGAACCAAATTTTGGAACTCAAAAAATTTACTGCAACAATCAGAAGGTGTCAAGATTGTACATCTATCAGTCATCTGTTACTGTGAGGATTACTGATGAAAATGACTTGAGATTACCTACAAAAAATAAATAAATTAATTAACTTTTAGACTGCAGAGTCTCATGTAAAAATCACAATAATGAAAAACACTGCATCAAAACTTAAACTTCTGAACATAAAATCTAACTGTCGGTAATCAGTAATGCTTTAGAAGCAGACACTGCCTGCATCTGATCAAGAATTTTTAATTCCAAAAACGGGTGAAAATGCTTTGTCTTCTTTCAGAGCAACTGGGAGTGAACCTGCATTTTATGATGCATAATGTTGAAACTAAATTTACTGCTCAATTATTGAAAGATTCTTAAACATATCTGCTGCTGTATTATTGTTGTAATTTGACACTAAGCCTCATTTTTGTGTATTGTATGTTATTTGCGAATCAGGTTTTATGTGTTTTAAAGTGTTTCATCATTTTAGAACAAGACCAGTTTGTGAGTAGTCATTTTTTTATAAAGCAATAAAAGATTAGTCTCAATAACTGACATAATATCACTCCTTTGTTTAGTTGTGTTGAACAAGAACTCATTCTCAGGCTAAAAACATGCATGTTAGGCTGCCTTCAGGGCTCCCTTGAAAAAGAGATCTGTGATCTCAATGGGGCCTGTCTGGTTAAATAAAAAAAGGTTAATAAATATTTAATTACATCACCTCACGATGAAAGGCCGAATTGTCTTGTGTCTAAAACCTGAATTGCCTTGTGACTAAACACTAAATAGTTTTGTTATCATACAGTTTGTTGGTTCTAATGTATATTTAATTGTACTGCTGGCACTGTGTCAAGATAGGCATCATATCAGCCACAAACTAGAGCTGGAAAGTGGTAAAAGCAATTATTACAGCCTAGAGACAGACGGAAAAAGAATTCTAAATAAATAGGAAAGTAAATGAAAAAAAATATGAAGAGGAATAGACAAATTAATTGGAAAAATTCTTCTTTATATAATAATTATAAATATAAAAAGAATTAAACAATTATAAATGAATGGGACATTTTTCACTAGCGTATCCACTCTAATGACATCTGCTTGAACCAATGATGCAGAAAAGCTCCCCACAAGCAGGGAATGATCACAGAGGGAGAAAGAATAATGAAATGAAGGGGAAAAAATAATGATAAGGGAAGTGGGAAGGGAAACACTGAACTGCAAATGATAAGATTGAAAGCCCCTGGAAAAAGTGAGGTGATGAATGTGACATCACCAGTGCATGGACAAAAATAGAACCATGACACTGCCACAATTCATTTGCAGAGGTTTCATGAGTTCAAGGCAACATAAAACAATTCTACAAACAGACTAGAGATTAAATGCTGCTATGACGTACTGTAATTATGCAAAGCTGCAAGTAAATTAATGAAAATACAAGTAAGTCAGTAGAAGAAATTTCTCTGATCTTAAATACATTACAATCCTTAGAGTGGACATTTTTAGGTCCCCTCTTGGTCATGCTTTAAATCATGTTAAAAACCATCTGGAGAATTTTTAAAACTTTAGCCAACAAGAGACCTTAAAAAATCTCATTAATCAGCCAACACAAAATTAATGGAGTAAGCTCTCTCAAGTCACTCTGACACAACTAATACTGTTCAATCGCCATTGTGAAGGAGAAGTTTCAAGAATGGAACTCAACACATACTTACAAAGGAATAAGCACAGCAGCATGCAAGATGAGGTTTTGGAGAGCCTTTCACCGTTCGAAAAAAAACTTTGTGAGAATCTCACCACAGTAGAGGTATGGGGGAAAAGGGGTTGCAAAGTACCTGTGCTGTTCCCAACAAATACAAAAGAGTCTGTGGAACTTCTGATTTAAATTAGAGAAGAGGCTGGGATTTCCCCCACCAATCCCTACATTTTTGCTCGTCCATTTTATGACTCCCAAGAGAGCATTCATGGACATGACTGCTTTAAAGCGGTTTGCAGAAAGCTGTGGAGCTAAACGACCAGAGAATCTCACATCAACCAAACTACAAAAGCATGTAGCCACAGTTTCACAGCTCCTAAACCTACAAACCCACGAACTAGACCAACTGACAACTTTAATGGGACATGAAATTGAGGTCCATAGGGAATTTTACAGACTGCCTGAATAAACACTCCAAATGGCAAAAGTCAGTAGACTTCTTTTTGCTCTGCAAAGTGGAATGGGTAAATTCAAAGGAAAAGCCTTTTAAGACATCACACCAAACATCAACTGTAAGTAAAAGATTTCAAAAATGTCTTTACTTTGTATTAAATAAAGCAAATTGGATACTTTGTCAACAAAAAATAAATGCTGTGTTTAAGTATTTACTGAAAACATTTTGTTGCAGCTGAAGAGGAGTCTAGTGACTCAGATGCAGACGTCCAGTCTGAAGGGACTGCTACCAGAAGTCAAAAAGGTAACATTTTCCACTATAT
>JAOXNZ010000064.1:1929857-1945911 GCA_028566095.1 Kryptolebias brasiliensis | reverse complement strand
ATTTTAAGAGTTACCAATTAACCTAACATGCATGTTTTTGGTCTGTGGGAGGAAACCGGAGTACCCGGAGTAAACCCGCGTGTGCACAGGGAGAACATGCAAACTCCACCCAGAAAGGCCCCAGGCCAGGATTCAAACCCGCAACCTTCTTGCTGGAAGGTGACTGCACTAACCACTACGCCGCTGTTCCACCCAACATCACATTACATATCTAATAAAAAAGCTAAAATTTTATTTAAGTTTTTTGTATAGACTGAAAACATGTTTATTTCTTCTCGTAATTGGCTTGTAACAAGTTTGTTTTTCTCACAGCTGGACTACGGAGACACAATCTATAGATTTGCCTCCCTCACTACCTTAGCTAAACTGGACCCCATTTACCATGCTGCTCTGAGGTATATAAGAGGTTCACCCTTTAGGACTCACCATTGTACTTTATATACCCTTGCTGGATTTACTTCACTCAATATTCGAAGGATGAAGCATTAGTATATTTTCATATACAAAGCCATTTTAGGAAAATTACCATCATATATCTAATCCTAGTTCATTTCATTCCAGAACACACACAGTGTCAGGGCCAGTAGCTGGCTACGATTTGAGGTACCCTTTGTGCGCACAGAGTCAGGAAAGCTGAGTATGTCCTATTTCAGCCCATGGTCTTGGAGTGATCTGCAGCTTAAGTTGAGGTTGGAGTCTCTTATTCCTTTATCTAGTTTTAAACAAAAACTGTCAGAGGTTTTAGTCACATTGTGCACCTGTAACATTTAAGTGTCTCAAATTGGGTTGTGTTTTAAACCTGCATTGTATTTTATGTCTTATTACCTGATATTTTGTTGTAAATATTTTAATATTATTGTTACTGTTATTAAGAGTGTTGCTGTAAAGGCAATGGCTTGTTTGCACCTTGCACATTGTGCTGCTTCTTATCTTGGCTAGGACATGCTTGTAAAAGAGATTAATAATCTCAATTGATTTCTTTCGTGGTAAAATAAAGGTTAAATTAATAATACGTAAATTGGAAAGGGTCCAGGGAGGAGTGGAGGACAGACTTGATATGCTGCATGACTGGCCGTTCAAAGCACTTCATGAGGATGGGGGTAAGTAGAACAGGACGGTAGTCACTGAAGCAAGATGGAGAGGACTTCTTTGGGACCAGGATGATGGTGGTGGATTTGAAGCATGTAGAGACAACAGCCTGACTCAGTGAGATGCTGAAGATGTTTGTGAATATGTCTGTGAGTTCCTCTGCACAATCTCTCAGTTCAAGACCAAGTATGTTGTCTGGATCTGGAGCTTTTTGCTCATTTATCCTAACAAAAGATCTCCTCACAATGTCCAGAAGCAGTTTGTTTACCTGGTTGCCAGGAGGGGGTGGGGTTTTCTGTGCGGAGGTGCTGTTGGGCACATCAAAGCAAGCAAAGAAATCATTCAACTCTTTCAGCAGAGAAATGGAGCTGTCGCAGGTCTGAAGTATAGGCTTGTAGTCAGTGGTAGTTTGTATTTCTTGACACATACTTTGATTGCCCCTGCTGTCCCTTAAGTGATTGGCTATTCTCCAGGAGTACTGCCTCTTGGCTTCTCATGCTAGTCCTTGCTATTCTCAGGCCCACCTCATCCCCAGCTTTAAAAGCGGCATTCTAAGCCTTCAGGAGCCTGTAGACAAGGGGTCCTCAATCTTGGTCCTGGAGGGCCACTATTCTGCATGTTTTAGTTGTTTCCCTGCTCTTCAGCAGGTCTTCAAGTTGTGCAGCAGCCTGTTACTCTCTCAGTCATTCAAATCAGGTGTGTCAAAGCAGATAAACATCTAAAACATGCAGGACAGTGGCCCTCGAGGACCAGGATTGGGACCTCTGCTGTAGACCTTCCCATTTCACTGACTAGACGTACTGATCAGGTGGACTAATACTTTTAGCAGCCTCAGCACCATCAGCATAAACACAGTTTAAGTTCCTCACACATACATTTGTGTAGTAACACACACATTTGGTTACAAAAACAGCAACAAATTAAGCAAAAGTGTAGAAGTTTATTATTAATTCTCACCAGTATGCTGTTTTTCAGTAAGAGTTGTTTTATAAGCCTGGAAAATAATACAAATCAGGCACTGGTTTGTCTAGCCATTAGACTACCCTGGATGAAGACTTTTGCCTCTTTCTCCATACGCCATGCTTCATAACTGATGTCACGGCCAGTAAGGTACTAAGTATTGATAACTATTAGAACATCACTTCAAAGTTAACTGGACTATCACTCTAATAACAGGAGGAGACAGAGAAGCTTTATCCATTTTTTGAAGTTGATGAGCGATTCACTGTCAAACAAAGCTCCTTCACCAGCTTGAAATCTCTGCAACCTGCTCCTCTCACTCTCTCTAACACACACACACACTCAAACACCCCCCCCCCCACACACACACAGAAGCAATACTCAAGCAAACAACACTGCATGCAAACTGCTCAACAGCTGATTGTTTTGAAAAATGCATCTATTTTGCACTGAACTCTGCAGCAATATGTTGTGAAACACAGGGCTCACAACAGGCTTTGGTAGGTCTTAAAACATTGTGGCCACTAGAGGTCGATATTTATCTTGCTTTATAGTTTTATTTTTTTATTGCTTGTATTTTTTTCCCCCAAAACACTTCAAACAATGAGCACAAACACACACCCAATTAACAAAATACCCTAGATCTTTTGCACAATGAACCACTTTTGTTTTTGTTTTTATCCATCCATCCAACCATTTTCTCTATGTAAATGGTATTTGCACTTTTGGGTTGATTCATTTCTTCTGTTCCTTTTTCAGCAGTCACTCAAGCTACATTACAGTAGGGTCTTTCTGGGTGGAGTTTGCATGTTCTCCCTGTGCACACGTGGGTACTCTGGTTTCCTCCCACTGACCAAAAACATGCATGTTAGGTTGGTTACTCTAAATTGTCCTTAGGTGTGAATGGTTGTTTGCCACCATATGGACCTGTGTCCCCTGTTTCTTGCACAGTTACTACTGGACATAGGCACAAGCTCCCCATGACCTGGAAAGAAGAAGCAGATAAAGAAGATGGATGTTTTCTTCACAATGGAACATGGTGACATTAGTCACATGAATGATTTGGCAATTGTTTTACGCCAGATGCTGTTCCTGCCACAACCTGGGCTTGAACCTGAGGTCTCAGGATTACAAGACTGCAGCACTGACCACCAAGCCACCGCAGCCCCTATTCATAGTAAATGTTTAAACTAAGAAATTCTACCCTTTTTCTCAGAAAAAACATCGGGCAATTTTGAATTTTATGGTATTAACATATCTCAGATTTGGGACAGGGGCAACAAAGGGCTGTAAAGTTAAGTAGTATGAACAAAGAGTCTTAAAGCTTCCAGTAATGATCTGGTAAGTGAATATCTCAATGTGGAGGGAGAGGAGCAAGAAGGAACCATCATGGAAAAATAAGCCCCTGGCCTTGAGCCTAAAGCGTAAAAGTGCAACTACTCATGTGGGAAAACAGGGTGAGCTGGGTATCTATCTGTTCACCCTTCAAGGGTCGCAAAAGTATACATCGCTCTTGGTAGTTTATTTCATTACCTTATAACCTAGAATTAATTTTGGATTTTTTTTATTAAACACAATAATTCTACAAAAACACTTGAGATTATTGAAGTTAAATGAGGAAAACATGTTTTAAATAATTCTAAAACATATAAAACTGACAAATGGTGTGTGCGTACTGTATTAATTCCCCCACCCCAGCTCAGCTCTATGTAAAGCCACGTTTTGCAGCAGTTCTGGCATCAAGTCTCTTTTGGTCTGTTTTCTTAATCTTGGTCATGGTCCATTCTTTAGGACCAAACTGCTTCGGCTCCTTCAGGTTGGATGGGTGCTGCAATCTTTAAATCAAATCAGAGATTCTCAGTTGGACTGAGGTCTGGGTTTTAACTGGACTATTCCAGGACATTTAACTAGTTCTCCTTAAACCACTAGAGTAGCATTCTAAATTGTATTGTATTTCTTTTCAACAGTATACTGACAATAAAAAGCTCTCTGAGTGTTTATTTAGCAGTGTGTTTAGGATCATTTTCCTGGTTGGGCAGTGGACCACCTTCCCAGTCTCAAATCTCTGTGAGACCCAACAAGTTCCTCTCAAAAAAAACATTCTTTGTATTTTGTGCCATCCATCTTTCCTTTACCTTTGACCAGTTTCCCAGTCATTGCTAATGAAAAACATCACCACAGCAAGATGCTGCCACTACCATGCTTTGCTGTGAGGATGCTGTTCTTAGCATGATAAGGTGTAGTAGATTTGCCTCCGACATGTTGTTGTTCTTTATGTTTGGTCTCATCTGACCTCAGCACCTTCTTTCACATAATTGGGGATGAAATTACAAACATCCATTCATTTTCTTTGCCCGCTTTTCTTTGCATGGGAGCTGGTGCCTTTCTCCAACAGTCTTTGTGTGAATGGCAGGGTATACTCTGGACAGGTTGCAAGTTTATAAACAAGACATACAAATTCCAAACAGCAAATTTTTTTTTTCTTAATTCAGTGTATGTTTTTTTTCCTGTCACTCTTCCATAAAGCCCAACTCTGTGCAGCTTGTAGTGGTCCTATGGTCAGATCCTCCCATCTCAGAAAAGCTGCATAGCTCCATCTGACAAAATCTGAAGAATAATTTTAATCTCAGGACCCACACTTGCAGACACATACACAAAAAAAATACACGAGGAAAGGCAAGTAGAGTAGTTTTATTTTTGTCAGATCTCTGGAACCAAAATATTTGTGGAGGGTAAAAAAATGAAGGTCAATGTGTGTTCCAAGATCATTTCCAGCAATATTAAAATCCTTGAAGTGATGCGAATTTTTTTTTTCTTTACAGGTTTCCAGGGAGGTGCAGATCCCAGATGTCCAGGTAGGAGTGGCGAGTTGAGTGTCATACACACTGTTGTTAAGAGAGTGGAGAGACAGAATGATATCTGCAGTGAGTATGCTGAGCTCACAGCTTCTTATTTTGGAACAGGAGGAAAAGCGAGGAGAATTTCACAAAGGTGTGTGAAGATGAACATGGAAGATTTCTGTCCAAGAAACTAGAGATGGGACGTTTGATGCCAAGGCTCCACAGCTTGTCTCACTTCTTCGAAGTAGACTGGTTTGCAACACTGTGTTGGGGTTTGTTTCAAATCTCCGCAATCATGTGACTGATGACATTTGAGGCTTTTTTGTCACAATGAGACAAGAAGTGATGTGGCTGATAAAGTGGTGAGAAATGCTCAGCACTCCCTCCCTGCTTTATAGTCTTTCAAGACTACTTTATGTAAACAGTATTTACTGTTTCAACTCATGCTCACAAGAGTTGATGTTTGGAAATTGTGACATATTCGTGCTAAGCATGAGGGTGCAGCAGCTCTGCTGCTGAGCACCTCAGCTGACCACCCTGCTGGCCCTTCTGGTATAGTGATAATTAAATATATGATTAAATAAAAAGATTAAATAACTACAATAAAAAATACAACCTATAATTCTGTTCTATCCTAATAGGATGTGATAGCACACATATACATATTGTGGATATGCACTTACAAACCTTCAGTCATACCTCCAAATACTGATGTTCAAATACTTGTCATCTTACCTCACAAACCTGTCATATCAATCAAAATCATGTTTCAAGTAATTATAAACAATAACAAGACAATATTTTTATAATGTATAATTTTATTAGAAAATTGGCATTTCATAATGTTCTGTGTGGGGGCAATACATCTCTGATTTTAGACACAGCTGCTAAAAACTACCTTTGTTGTTTTTGCTTTGAAACTGGAATCAACAAGATGTGTAAATCTATTAGATGTTTGTGGCTGCTATAACTGCAGCTGACCAGGAGATGTCACTGGTGGGTGCATCTTTGAGGCTTTGCAGCTTCAAATCTTTTTTCGGTACAATCGTGAAGAAGCCTCAAAAGCTTCACAAGGCTTCATCTGCCCATCTTTACAAGAAACACAAGGTAAGCTTTAAAACTAGGAAACTTCATAAACAAATCACAGGAAACCACAGAAGGGATAAAATTACAAACAGACAATATGGGCATTAACAATTCAATGGAGAATGGTGTCTCAGCTCAGTTTTATGGGGCAGCAGTCATCATCAGGGGAATTGGGTGCAGCTGTGCAAAATGTCTACACTCTTTGTTTCATGACATTCAGGTTTTTCAAGTTTAGCTTTGATGCCTTTTGTTTTATTTGGAAAAACAGTCCAGTAATTATAATGTCTGATATTGGAGCTTTTGCACAAGTGCTGCCTTTTGTGTACATTTGTTATGAGCTTTCACTGTAAATGCAGAGAGACACACAGATGACCTGAAGTCCAGATTTTATTTATTTAGTTTGGTTTCAAAACTATTTACAAGACAACAAATTTACAAATTCAAAACAAATATAAATTCAATAACTTAAACTAACAATTGAGGATCCTTTAAAACAATAAAACCGACAAACTGCTGTTTTGAAATAATCTATTTAAACCTAAACTACTAACCACACATAGATAGATGTTTTGAAAGCACATTGAAATTATTATTATTATTTTTGGCTTCACTTGTAATTTTTTTTTTTTTCATCTGGCTGCGTGAAGGAAGCAGAACAAGCTAAAACCAGATGTTATTTTTGTGGAGAGTTACCACATTTCATGCAGACACAGAAAAAAACATAAAATTTAAATGTTTTGAGAATGACACAAGTATCGGTTTCTACAAAGTTTGCTGCTTCAGAGTTTTTATCTTTTTCTATTGTATACTGAAGAATAATTACAAATAATTCAGAAGTTTGTAAGGCCTTTAGTGACATTACATTAAGTTTATAGAAAGAGTCAATATTTGCAGTGTTGGCTCTGTTTTTTTTAAGACCTCTGCAGTTCAGGGCCAAATCCTAACTGATGCCAAGAGTTTGTCAGAGTTTGTGGGCTTTTGTTTGTTAACCTGCCTCTTAAGGATTGACCATAACTCCTCAATGAGTTTTCTGGCCATGGACCCCAAATTTTGTTGTTTTGTTTTTCGAGCCACTTAGTTTTCACTTTTATCTTATGGCATCGTGCTCTGTCATGGTAGAAAAGGTTTTCGCATCACCAAACTGTTCTTGGATGGGTGGAAGAAATTATTCTTAGAAGATGTTTAGGTATAATTCTTTATTCATGACTGTGTCTTTTGAGCTCACCCCTTTGGCTAAAGAAGTGGGCTATTGTTGACTACTGATGGCTACTGTTGGCATGATGCAGGACTGATAGTAGTGCTCACCTTTTCTTCTTTTTTTAGGATGCCCCAAACAATCAGAAAGGGGATTCATCAGAGAAAATTACTTCACCTCAGTCCTCAGCAGTCTAATTTTTGTACCTTTAACAGAGGATCTAACTTTACCCCAGTCATTAGCAGTCCAGTCCCTGGACCTTTTGCAGAATATCAGTCTGTCCCTGATGTGTTTATTTGGAGATAGGTGGTTTCTTTGCTGCGCATTTTAACACCAGACCATCCTTTAAAGGTTTTGACCTCAGATGTCCCCAGTTAACCATGGTAACAGAGGAAGAACAATGATTTTAAGCACCACTCTTCTTTTAAAGCTCCAGTCATTGTAAGTGACTGTAAGTGCCTAACTGCAATTCATCTGATCACGCTTTATAACATTCTAGACTAGATGCAAATTATCATCATAAAAACTGAGACTACAGACTTTGTGATGTCTTTGTCATGGATTTACCATGTCCTGGATGACTGAGAATCTACACCAGCATACAGACTTTGTGACAATTAATTTTTGTGCCATTCTCAAAACATTTTACAGCAGGTGGAAATATTCTTGTGTAGTCACATCTGTGTGAGTTTGCTAAATTAAACTACATTGTTTGCTTCCACCAACTGTTCTGAACAAATTTTCAGTAAAGTGCAATCCAATCTGCAGCTAGAATGTGCCTAAAACAGGATCAATAACAACTGTCCAAGGCCAGACGACAAACATAAGAATTTTAAAACTTAAGAATAAAAATATAAATCAAAATGTTTTCTTTCAGTTCTCAAGAAACTGTGTCAACTTCTGAAAAAGAACCATGTCATGACCTCTCTAACATGTACGTGTCTCTTAGCTCCAGACCATTTGGGGGACAGAGCCAAATAAGTTTCAGTGTTCTTGCTGATGAAGAAGTCTTTTATGGTTATGCTTGAAATGACATTTTAAACAGTGAAGCAGTATGACAAAAAATAATTTTAAATAGTTATATAAACTAATTTATGAGTAAATTTAAAAAAGTTCCAATGCAGTTGCTGCCCAAAACTTATAACTTTATAATAATCTAAGATCAGAAAAAATGCCTACATTTTGATGTATGAACTGTATAAAAAGGGTAAAGGAACCAAAAATCAAAAGAAATGTTATAGCTTCTGCCAGTGTCTCATTAGAGTCACCATGGTAACCAGACACCTGTCTTTCACTTCCTGACTGCCAAGTTATTGAGAGGCAGGGAGACAGTAACACAAACTAAAAGTAAGTTCCAGATTGTGAAATAGTTGTGAAAACTATAAGTCATATCTTAAAAATTCTTCAACCATGAGCAGCAGAAGACTTTGATGGTCACACATGATCTTTATTTATTTATTTATTTATGTTTCTACAGTGTTTTATGTAGGAGATATGATAAGTTAAAAAGACCATTCCCTTCCAGCTTAGGAGAGAATATTTTGAGCTAAAATACAACTGAATCTGTGGAAGCTTGGCTATACACTCTCTGGTTTCTGAGGGGATTTGAGAGAAAACCACAAGTCCTATAGCAGTGAGTGACACACTTAGTGAAAAAAAGGAAAACGCCTAGGTTTTGATATGCAATTTGTAAATATACCAGAAAGAGTTGTGAGAGTAGGAAGAGTTTGTTGGCAAAATGTTTGAAACTTTTAGAGAGCTCAAAGGTCAATGTGACATCATCAACTGTCAGTTGAACATTCCATAGAAAATTGTGGAAAAATCATCCAATATAACTCTGATTGTGTAAAAACCATTAAAGACATTAAAATGCCAGTTCAAACATTTAAAGTCCAACTTTCTGTGACTTGTTTTAGTCAGAATAGAAGAATGGTATTTAGGAGCCTCTTTTGTATTGAATCTCACAAAGAAAATTGTGCTTGGATCCATTATCAAGGTGTCGTGGAGTTAAAGCCTGGAAGAACTGGTGCCCAGTCAGGGTATGTGTCAAGAGAAAAGAGAGGGACTCCCCATGTCCCCACAGCCAGCAGGACAGCAAGAACACCAATCACATTGACCCCAAGCCCTGCCTTCACCTGCAGCAGAGATTTGAATGAGACACAAGTCTATAAAAGTATGGCATAAACCAGTGGTTCTCCTGTAATGGTGCCGCACCCCTCCAGAGGTTGTGCCCCACAGTTTGAGAACCACTGGCATGAGCAAAGAAACTTTAATACTCCTTTTTGTGTATTGCAGCCATTGTTGTGTATTTTCTGCAGTTAGTAGGACCTACCATGTCCATGATGCTGATGTATCCATAGCCAAACACAAAAGCATTGGGTGGGTTGGATACCGGCAACAGGAAAGAGAAAGACGTGCACAGGGTGGTGGGGATGAGTACGTACAAAGGGTTCACATGGATGGCCTCAGCCTGGAGACAGAAATAAATAAAACATGTCTGAGTACCAAAATAATTATTTTTTGTATGTTTATCATACCACATTTGGGACAATGTTAATTATACATCATTCTGTCATACCTACATTCTCAAATATAAAACAAACTGGGATGGTATGGAAAATACTAGTTTAAATTAAAGACAATTTAATTTTAATAGCTGAATTCCTGGAAGAAATTCATATCATTTGCCACCTTTTATGTCAAAGTTTAAAACTAAGACCACCTTTTACAGTGTGCTGAAATGACAGAGTTGTTGCCATTTTGGTCAAACTTTAAAAATAATGTTTAATGGAATCTCATGCAATATTGTGAGATGTCACACTCAGACTCTGTGTTGTGAATGACTCTGTTACCACCACATTGAATTTTATCTCAATCTGTAAAACTGACTGGGTTTGAGCCGTTTTTGTTTTGACTAAAGTCGATTAGCTGTGGCAGCCATCTTGAATTAGACTGACTTGAAAAGGTATTCAGTTTTAGATGTACAGCCAATAATTACTTTGTGAAAGTTCATTTAAAATCCATCCAGGGGTTCGTGAGATATTCTGCTAACAAACATGGTTGACCCCAGCAGTTACTGCTAGTTTTAAGCAAAAATCTTGTGCAATGAGTAGCACTTAATGTACAGTATGTGTTCAGCTATTAACCAAAATTTAGCACAATATTTAAAAAAATATTTAATCAGTTTGATGTGGCAGCCATCTTGAATTGGATTGGCTCCAAAAGTTAATCAGTTATAGATGTAAATCTAATGATTAACTTTTGCAAGTTTCAATAAATTTCATCCTATGGTTTATAAAATATATTGGTAACATACACTTACACAGACATGGGCAAAGAAATTGCACCTTTTGGTGGCAGGCGATAACAATTTCATGTACAACCATAATTGCAGTACAATTGAGATAAGCCTTTCCACTGGTTGTCTGTATGGTGTAGAACACAGAACTTACTAGAGGAGAAAGGATCGGGAGGAAGATGGTGGTGGTTGCTGCATTGCTGGCCACTTCTGTCAGTGTGGTGACAATAATGCAGGCAACTGTGATTGTGGCCAACACTGGCAGATTACCCAGGGGGCTCAGCAGCTCAGCCA
Organism: Kryptolebias brasiliensis; assembly: GCA_028566095.1. Lineage (NCBI taxonomy): Eukaryota > Metazoa > Chordata > Actinopteri > Cyprinodontiformes > Rivulidae > Kryptolebias > Kryptolebias brasiliensis. The sequence goes on along the minus strand of JAOXNZ010000064.1, from coordinate 1,935,149 downwards.
CCCACAAAGACAGCCCCGACTCCTACAGGCAAACACATGATGTGACTTTAAAAGGAAGCAAACAATTTTAGAATTACTTTTGTTGTAGATTTTAGACTAATTTTACTCAAATAAATGGTCAGTTCTCCTGAAACAAATAAAGACCTAGCATTTCTTGAAGGAATGCATATTAAACTACATGTTTCTTGACAGAGTTTTAGAGTTTTCATCTTTTGTTGAGAAATTATGAAGTTGTGGCTTTTTTGGTCAAATTTCTAAAATTACATAATGCTCATGTGATACCTTGCAGGATTTTTTAGGGCTTAGGTTTTGTCTTGTGAATGATTGTCAAATACTACCACACCAGTTGTAGCTCAATGTCACTGAGTTATCACCTTTTTTGATAAGGCTGAGGTCAATTAGCTGTCCAAGGCCATCTTGACTAAGGTCAGCTCCAAAGGTTTATTAGTTGTAGATGTACAGTCAATATTTGCTTTGACAGTTTCATTAAAATCCATCCAGTTGTTTTTGAGATATTTTGGCAAACAGGGTGGACTTCCACAGTTAATGCTAACTTTTTAAGCACAGTTCTTAAATAAGTGGCACTTGAAGTATTGTAAAGCACTCTCAGCTATTACCACACCAAATTTTAGCACAATATTTGTAAAATTGACAGAATCTTTGTGTTTTCTCAAGTGAGTTGGCTCTGGCAGCCATCTTGAAAAAAAAGTTATCAGTTGTCACTGTACAGTAAATGATTATTTTCTAAAAAATTCTCAAATCTATTTAGTGATTCATACTTTATTTTGCTAACAGAAAGACAGATGTAACTCCAAATACTTGATAGCAAAATGTTTAGTAGAAGCACTCAGAGCACGCAAACCTCTGGCAAGGCCATGGTGTCATTAAAAAAATAGTCAGATCCGGATTGTGATCCGGATCCTCACCAAAATGTAACTATGTAACAGCAACATTTCCTGAAAATGTCATATAAATCTGTTCATTAGTTTTCAAGTAATCTTGCATACAGATGGCCAAACAAACATACCAACACTACTGAAAAAAATAATCTCTTTGGTGGAGGATAATTATCACCTGCCACCAAATAAAAGATATATCTAAAAGCTTGCTGTGAGCTTATGCGACTTTTTGCTGTTATCCTCATACTGAAGCCATTTGCACAGGTCAAATGGATGGCTTAAAGGTGAACTGAAATCAAATCTCAAAAAATTGACATTTAATGAATGTTATTTAGTCAAACACATCCACACAACATTCCAGTGACTTGTTTTTCTGACCTAAAACTTAAATAACTTGTTTTTAGCATTTTAGTCAATAATTTCCGAAGTGGGTGATTTGTGGGGCGGATTTCCTGTCCTGGGTTCATGACATGTGCTGTGCCCCAGTCGGCCCCTAAAACACTGCTGGATAACAAAGAATATTGCTACTGTCCGATTTTTTACTAGTGGAAATGGAAGATGAAGCCTTTTTGAATATGTAGAAATTCCGGAAGACTTCACGGAAGTAATGGATATACAACCATACCAGTATGAACCTGAACTGACGGCTGGATGTCCAGAATCAGATGAAAACTCTTCAGATTTGTATTCTGATGATCACAAGGACCGTCATGGCCGACAAAACAACATGCATAACAACCGAGTTGGGAACGTGGAACTGTGAGAACAGATTACCCCCAGATCACTGTTATGACATCAGTACACGACTCTGCAAATCAATAACATCCACAGGAGAGAGCTAACATTGCTAACTTGAAGCTAACCCGATGCTAACTCAATGCTAACCGGATGCTAACTCATAAAAAATGTGAGCGTGCTTGAGAGTAGCGTTTATGTGGCAATATGGTCTATTTGTGTTACTTGCATGTTTTATTTTAATATTTGCTGTGTGTTAGTTTGGATTTATTTAAATTTGTTGTTGAATTCATTTGGGTTTGTTGTGTTGCATGTTTTTCTTTTGTGCATATTTGTTTAAAGCTGGGATTGGTGCCCACGACACGGCCAGAAACGGGAAAAAGCCGAAAACACCCGAGTGGTCTCTTCAGTATTTGGTATAAAAAAAAAAAAACTGTATAATTTTTTTTTGAAAGATTTTACAATAAGCATATTTTATGAGTTTCTTTCAACTAATATTGGCTTCAAAGCACTTTTCAGTTCAGCTTTAATTAGACAACTGCTTACACATGTACATGTTTACCCACCATGTTCATCTCCATTGGCATGGTTTACCAAAGATTGTCTGGTTGACAGAAGCAGACTTCTGCTTGCTTAATATAAGGCTATGGAAGGTTATAAGGCTAATGGTATGGAAGTAACTCTGATATTCAGACAAATAAGTTTTGGATTCATCATTAAAAAATGGTCAGATTCGGATCGTGATCCAGATCCCCACCAAAAGTTAATCAGCTATTTCTTTCCTAGCATGTGCTGAAACGTTTTATCAAAATCTGTTCATTAGTTTTTATGCAAACTTGCTAAAAGACAACCAAACAAACAAACATCACTACCAAAAACACAATCTCTGGCGAAGGTAAAAATTTTGCACAATTTCTTAGTGTTCAGAATATGTATTGGAGATCAGTCTCAGCAACCACCACACTAAGGTTTAGGTCCTTATGTGTCAGACTGACTGAATTATAGCAATTCTTGAGTTTATAAGGTCAGTTGGTTGTGGCACACGTCTTGAATTAGGTTGACTCTGAAAGTTAATTTGTTCTAAATGTTTATCTAAAGATCATTTTCTGAAAGTTACATTAAAATCTGTCCAGTGGTTCATGACATAGTTTGGTAACAGACAGATGCACAAACATATGCATACACAGACATGAGCAAAAAAATTATAGCTCACCTTTGCCTTTCAGTGACGGGTGATAAAAATACAAAAGAAGGCAAACCATATGAAATGCAGGGTGAGTTGGATTTTGAGGGCAAAAAATTCTAATATATCCTGAGGTTTAACCAACAGGATCTGAATGAATAAACATGACAGGCATTTGAAGATTTTAGGAATCTAGTTTTTCAGCCAGATAAACAGTGTTGGTCTCTATGATGATAATTTGCTGTATGTATACAGTTTATGCTTCACACAAACAAACAGCCAACCTGTGTGCCTTCAGCCAGAGCAAATCCTCCACCCACCAGTAGGGCCACCTTCCATGGCATTGAGGTCTGGAATTCCTCCCAGGAAATCATGGACTCTACATAAAGGAGAAAAATAGAAACCTTAAAAGAAAGACAGAAACAGTCAGCTATTAGCTTGTACTGCTGATAAAAACAAATAATAAAAAACTAATAAAACTAATAATCAGATTTTTAGTTGACTACATAATTTGCACAGTTGTACAGTAATAAATCAGAAGTCAAATATTTTGCTGTAGTATAATACAGAGTTCATTAGCAACAGTGATTTCATATGTTTTATTTGCATTATTCTTCTGCCTTGGTGTATATTTGTACCTAGTTATTTGTAGTTAAATTTAAATATATAATTAAATGAATATGTTATGGAAATCATTAAATGGATGAAGAAAAAAAATCATAAATTCATAAAGTGACATTAGTTCATGTAACATGTAAATGTTCAAATTGTAATATGTTTAAAGTCTTAAATAAAAAATGATGCTACAGTAATCTTATTGTGAAAGGCCCTAGAGTGAGAGCAGTGTTGGGACAAGAATCCCCTAATTTTTCAAGATTGTGCTGTTTTATTCTTGCTGCAGAAAGGAGAGATACATAGCTCAATGAAGAACTATAAACTCTACAAAAATGTAAAAGAGAAAGGGTAGCAATACATAATACAGCCCTGTACTTACCTGGTATGTAGCTGGTACCTAGTAGATACAGGGGCCGGGCTCAATTATGAAGTGACTTGTTACTCTGTACTTTCAGGGTGTGTATTAGGTACTTACCTAGTATGTATCTAGTACTTATTCTGTAAGTACCAGGTATGTACCAAATAAGTACTAGGCACATATTTCCAGCGCACATACCCTCTAAGTACCAGGTAAGTTCCTGGTATGAACCAGTTAAATACTTGGTATAGACTCAATAAGTACCAGGTATGTACTTGGTATGTACCCAGTAAGTACCAGGTAAATATCAGATATGTACCTAGTAAGACCCTGTAGATACCAGGGAAGTACCAGGTAAAAATCTGTACTTGTTACATACACTGTAAGTAACAGATACATACCTCGTTAGTTTTTCAAACATACCTAGTTAGTACATGGTATGTACCCAGTAAGTACTCGATACATGCCCAGTAAGTAACCAGTATGTACCAGGTATGTACCGAATAAATACAATATATGTACGAGGAATGTATCAGGTACTCAGCAAGACCCTGTAAGTAGTCACCAGGTCAAATCCTAGACCTCAGTTTGATAAACAATCAGTATGTGATCAATTTTATTTTGAAGAATGGTCATAAATCTACTTGGCCAGACACTTTTGCTGGTATTTGTCTACACAAATGCTTGCTGTGTTTACAGTAGCACAAAAGCTGATATATATTTTGTTCTGACTTTCATGTTAACTGACTTGAGTAAATAGTAAGAACTACATCTTTTCATCAGTCTGCAGCTTTGGACTTGGGTAGTACTTGGTGAATTTATCTTATATTAATATGTTACCTTGGGGGCAGCATAGAGATGCAGTGGTTAGTGATCTCGCCTCACAGCAAGATGGTAGCAGGTTTGCCTCACAACCTTTCTGTGTGATGTTTACATGTTCTCCCGATGAATGTATGTTAGGTTCATTGGTAACTCTGAATTGTCCCTAGCTGTGAGTGAGAGTGTGAATGGGCACAATGACCACTGGAACTTGGGCACCAGCTCCCCTACGACCCAAAAAGGAAAAATTAGATGCATGTGCATGTTCAATGTTTGTGCGCTGGTTGGAGGTAGCCCATTGGGGGGACCTCGGGTCTTGCGGGGGTGGGGGAGTCTGCGGGGTGGGATTAGGGCTCGCTGGGAGGTCGGGCTGCTTCTCCCTTGGGCTGCTCGGGCTGGCTGGCTCGTCGGGGCTATGTGGACTCTTCCTGGCCTGTCTCTGGATGGGGTCGGGGCTGGCGGCTGGATCGGGGTTGTCCGGGTAGCGCCTGGCTCTTGTCCTGGCACATGGGCTACTCTGCTCTTATGGCAGAGGGTTGGGCTGTCTGCTTTTCTCCACCCCAGAGAGAAGGGGACCATCTCCTGGGTCCAGGGTTAGGCTACCCTTTTGGGGGACGTCACCTGGACCTGGGAGTATAGAGTGTGTATGAGGGTGTGAGTAGGTGTGTTATGTTCATTTTTGT
>JAOXNZ010000064.1:1841082-1852467 GCA_028566095.1 Kryptolebias brasiliensis | reverse complement strand
AAATGAAAAATAACCTAATAAAAATATAAATAAAACAGAGCAGTATTTAGGTAATAAACTAAAGTTGCATGGAATCATTTAATGTCCAGGCTTAGCTGTACTGTAAAAATAAATAAATAATATTGAAGAAAGAAATCCTTTATTTTATTCAACATCCTATCTTACATATACAAAAGAGCTTCTGAAGACACTAAAAGCACAAGTGATATTAAATTTGCAGTTTGTAAACAAATGCCCAGAAAACTGTCTGTATGATACTTAGACCACATTCACACTTCAGGCTAAAGTGGCTCAAATCCAAATAATTTACCAATTTTTCCAATTTATTTAATTTATGCACTCATATCTGAACTTTTTAGGCCAGTCTGAAAGTGACAAATTAGATTTTTTCTAATCCGACCCAGATCACTTTCATATGTGGTACAAATTTGGAAATATATCATTTGTTTTTCAAAGCAACCTTACTCTGAACGGTCATCTCGTATTTCATTCAACTTTTATGTAATTGAAGTCGGGGTATGCAGATTGATCCAAATCTTTATATTACTGATACCAACATCGTGCAGTTCAAAGCTCGGAACTCTACAAGTCTTCAGCTACAAAATAGAAGTCCAGTTGCTTCATCTTTTTCATTTTTTTTAAATTTTATTTTATTTTTTAGATTTGCCATGTCCTGGATGACTGAGAATCTACACCAACTTGTGATACCAATGTTGGTGTCAGATCGTATCCATACTAGTGTGATGTGATCAATATTTGAGTTTGTTTCTACTTTTATTACATTGCTCCCATTCCAGAAAGTCATTTACTGTGATCTACAATTCTAGTAGAGACAGCAGACATGACTTAAAACCGAAAAAATACTCAAAATGTTTTGTGTTTGTATTGGATAGAATTACATAAGCGTTTGATTGTCCCTGTATATTTTACACCCTGCTTACCGGACTGGAACTTGGCAGGAACCCGATACTTATTGAAGAAGTGTTTTTTGAAGCAGACTGTGCTCACCTGAAGAGGACCGACATGCCCCTGCCTCCTCTCCGTCTCTTCCCGGTTCTCTGTCGCCTCCCAGCGGCTCCTTTTCATCTCGTGGTGAGCTTTCTTTCGTGTTTTCGTCCGCTCCTTCATTTACATTGCATTTTGTCTTTTCTCCTTCATTCGACATTGTGAGTTAAACTGACAAACTAATAATTCGGTAAACTGCGCTGAAGTTAAAAAACCTCAGAAAAAAACGTCTACAAGACTCGGGCCTTTCAACTAAGAAGTATAGGCCTAAACGGAATTTAAACTCTGTATATTCTCGTTTAAACTCGTTAGTGTTTTCTCATGTCATAAAATTGAGCAACAAAAGGAGCCAGCGAAAACAAAAAAAACAACAACGTTTCTCTCTAAGGTCAGCTGAGCTTGGTGTCAAAGTTGACCTGTTTCTATAGTAACGGCAAAGCGCACGCTTTAATGTGACGTCACGAAGATTCTTGAACACATGTATCCACCATAGACTGGAAATAAGACATATAATTATTCATATATATATATACATATATATATGTATATATATATATAAATGAACATATCAATATTTTCAATATTTTACATTACTGTTGCCTACCTTTATAAGGCAGAAATTGAAAGCACTTGACAATGTGGAATATATTTTTTTATATATAATATCATAATATTTTTTTCCAATTGTTAAGAACCTGAGATGTATGAATCACTGACAAACAATTTTCTGATGTACTGTAATGTTCTGTTAGGACAACCAAGCACCAGACAAACCTTTTGCTCTAAACACCGATTTATTAAGGTCGAACATTACCAGGGCAGCTCACACAACATAATAAAGCCAATACTTATATTCTCGACATATTATGATTTTATTGTCGTACAACTTTATTCTCATAATATTGCGACTTTATTCTCGTAATTTTATGACTTTTTTCTCGTAATTTAATTTCTTTTTCTTAGCGTGGCCCTAATACTCCGTCAAAATTGTTCGTCCTGTCCCAATGCAAGCGGAGTTTATTAACGTCTGTGCACCGCCTGTGTTAAATGACCCAGTCCAATAAATCGAACGCACCAATCACCTTGGTAACCACTGTTTCGAAGGTAAATGCGCATGCGCTCTCGTGTAGCGTAAATGAAATCTCCGCTCATAAACAGTGTTTTCGAGCTGTGCTGTGTTGTTGAAATTGAGCAGAATAACATGAAACACAATTAGTTAATCTCTCTTTGCTTTTAATTCGGATATTTTGTAACGAGCAGACAGACATTAAACGTAGCGGTGACTGTTTTAAAGGGTGGCCGCTGACGAAAGCCTGGAGCTCAGAGGGGCGAGAAGCTAAGAACTGAGGCTCCAGCATAGCACGAACAGTTCAGAAACAATTTGAAATGAGAAAAAAAGTTATTTATTAACTGATTAAGTCGTGTTTTAGACTGCTTATTGCTAGAGAATCTATTCTGACCCAAAGTGCAGCCGTGCGTGGTTCAGAATGACGGCTTTTCAGCAGACAGCCGCTCCCCCCTCTTCCAGGTTACTGCGTACCAGCACAGAATCTTTTAGTGGTACGCAGTACCGGACCGTACCGGTTTACTTACACCCCTATATATACTGTTCTCACTTACGCTCCTGTTAAAACTTGCGCTCCTGCTCAGAGCTGTCAGATTATTAACCCCTCCACTGCCAGCCAGTTCACTGAGGTTTTTTGCCAGCTCTGCCCACCCGCTTCAACTGATGCTGAGGAGCTTAGTTTTTGGCTCCACTCATCATGTCTGACTGTATTGGATCCTGTGGCTCCCTTAGAGACCAAACAGCCTAGAACTAAACCTGAACCCTGGTTTAACAAAATGACTCGAGCTGTCAGACAGGAATGTCTCAGAGCGGAACGCAGGTGGAGAAAGGACAAGCTGCAGGTGTCCCTTCAGATTGTTGGCGCAATTACCAGGACACAGTTAAAGTGGCCAAAAAGGGATGTTTTTCTTATTTAATTTTATCTCACAGCCACAACCCTCGTGTTCTTTTTAGTACCATCAACTCTTTTCTTAACTCTCCACAGATTGCTGGTTTTGAAGCTTCTGTTCAATTGTGTAATAATTTTATGCAGTTTTTTGTTGATAAGGTTACCTCCATATGGGCTTCCATTTTATGCCCAGACTCTGATCCCTCTGTGTGTGTCCCCTGCTCTGCTGTTGTCAATCAGTTTGAGCCAGTGACTGTCATTTTTAGAGGACATGGTTGCCCAGATTAAGCCCTCAGGTTGTCCATGTGATGCTCTATCACCACATTTTCTTAAAGAGGTTTTCCCTTGTTTTGGGCACTTGGTTCTTGCCCTTTTTTAACAGCAGTCTGTTATCTGGTGTAATCCCTGCTAATTGTAAACATGCTGCGGTGCAGCCCATGATAAAGAAACATGGTCTTAATCCCACTGTGTTGGGAAATTTTAGGCCCGTCTCCAACTTCCCCTATTATCAAAAATCTTGGAGAAAATTGTTTACTCACAGTTAAAAACCTTCCTCAATGAACATAAAATTATGGATGTGTTCCAGTCTGGATTTAAAACTCTTCATAGTACAGAGTCAGCTCTGCTGAGAGTTTTTAATGACGTTCTCCTGGCATGTGACTCTGGTGATTATGTGATCCTTGTTTTACTGGACTTAACTTCTGCTTTTGACACAATGGACCACAGCATTTATTGTCACATCTTCAGCACCAAGTAGGCATCGGTGGCACTGCTCTGGAGTGGTTAAGGTCCTGTCTGGCAGACAGAACATTTTCTGTAAAAACTGCAGGGTGTGAATCCTGTTCTGCTCCTTCGTCATGTGGACTTCCCACTGGGGCTCAATTTTGGGGCCTTTGCTTTTTTCTTTGTACATCCTTCCTCTAGGATCAATTTTTAGAAAACACAGTGTCTCCTTTTATTGTTATGCTGATGATTGCCAAATCTATGTGCCTTTAAGGCGAGTTGATGCTTGGTCCATTAAATCTCTTTTATCGTGTCTCGAGGATCTTAAAGCTTGGATGGCCCTAAACTTCCTGCATTTTAATGAAAAACGACTGAGATACTTGTTTTTGGACCTAGTGGAGCATGTCCGAGCCCGCCAGTTGATTTAGACCCCCTGGCAACTTACGTTAAGACCACAGTTACAAACCTTGGTTTTAAGATGGACAGTAACTTTAAACTCAACAGTCAAATTAGGGCCACAGTCAAGTCTAATTTTTATCATTTAAGAAAATTAGCAAAAGTAAAATCTATTTTTTCAAGGCAACAGTTACAGACAGTAATCCATGCTTCATTTTATCACAGCTGGATTACTGTAATTCCCTTTACTTCGGAGTCAGCCAGTCCCCACTTACTTGTCTACAGCTGGTGCAAAATGCTGCTGCACGTCTTTTAACAGGAACACATAAGAGAGAACACATTACCCCTGCCCTGGCTTCTCTCCACTGGTTGCCCGTGTATTTTAGAGTTCATTTTAAAAATTTTCTGGTCGTTTTTAAGGTTTTAAATAGCCTTGTCCTGCCTTATTTAATTTAATTTTTAATTCATTATTGTGTGTTTAGCCTTGTCACTGTAGGATCTCCAGCTCTGCACCTTCCTGATCAGTCCTGGCAAGTTTACCAGCAGCAACTGCAGCTCATTCCCTAATGAGGCTCCTGGGCTTTATAAGGTGGCTGCAGAGATCAACTCAGTGCTGGAACATAGCCTTGGTTATGGTACGGCTCATGATTGTCTTTATATTAATACCTACTAAGTTTAACTAACTCTGGACTGTTTTGTGTTCCCTGAGTAGACCTTTTTGTGGATTCTCTGTTCTGCCTGCCTGCCTGCTTGTCCGTCGATCTGTCTACTGGTCACACTGGTAACACAAGTCTCTCACCTGCAATTATTCACCTGAGAAGAACCATCTGTATACACTCACATCTGGCACACTCACCTGGACATTCTCCGGATCCCGACGCTCCTCTTATTTAACTGGACTAAAACAGCATTATTTCTTAAAATGAAATTGATGGAAAACCACAAACTTTGCAAAAGTACTAGAAACACTCGGACAGCACAAACTTCAGCCAAGGCAATGGCATCAATAAAAAAATAAGCCGATTCAGATTGTGATTCTTGATCTCCACCAAAATTTAGACGTTTCTTCTGATAACCCCATCGTTTCCTGAAAATTTCATTAAATTCTGTTAATTAGTTTTTAAGTTATCTTGCAAACAAACCAACCAACACCCCTAAAAACATAACCTCCTTGACAGAGGTAACAAACATAATAGAAATCTGAAACATTTTGTCCAGGGAACTGCACATTACTTGGTTAAACACAGCATTGCACTGGAACTTCTTTTTAAAATAACATTTAAGAATGTGCATGTAAACAATATTACAACCACTTTTGCTCTTGTTACTTTCTCAAGCTCTGCAACTTAAAGGAATAGTTCCGATTTCTTGAACTGGGACTACTTGAAGTAGGTTGGAATCATCAGTATTTTACTGCAGCTGACAGCATTCAGGAAAGGCGAATCAGAGAGAAAATTTTCATTGAGAAAAGCTAACAGCTACTCAGATCAGGAGCAAATTTCAACCATTTAAAACAACTTCAACATCAAAAATTTGATAAAAGTTCAACTGAAAAGCTTTATTGTAAATTTGTACACTTTGTCACTTTTGCATTAGTCATTTACACTGAAGACTGATGAAACAATTACAGTCTATGACTGGAAAATGATCCTCAGTCTGTTTGCAAAACAGACCATGTTAAGTGAACAGAGTATGTATCTGATTCAGTGTTATGTGGTGTAGAAATGCACATCATAACGTATGCCTGAATGACTATTTATTTTTTTATTTTGAGAATAAATGGTAGAAATATCCTCTTAAATGAACTCTTTTTGAAAGACTGTTAGCTCAACAACTCCATGATAATTTCTCGCTACTTCTCTGAACTGAGAAAATACTGACTGCTGTTTATTGCAGATTAGATACAGGCTGTATCTAAATGTTCACTCATTCACTATATAGTCAGCCATTTTGTAGTGGTATTCTAAATTTGAACTAATTTTTTTTTTGTCACTATAAAGTGCCCTAGGATCTCGTCACATGCTATAGTAAAAGAAGTGTACAGAAGTTCTACATAGCAGGCTAAAGCTAATGACTGTAGCTCATTATTGTGTTTTTCAGATTTGATGAAAATGCGTTTTATCTAGAAGTTTCCTATATTAAGTGGCTCATCAATTCCTCTGTTTGCTCTGTCTAAGCTGTGGAGCTTGAGACATTTTTAGGAAAAATGTGAACTGAAACAATAAAAAGATTTGGTGTTAGATTTAAACAGGAAACATCTCAAAAATATGTTTTAAATAAATAAATCTGTTATAATGCTGTGCAGCTTATTTGCAGCTACAAACTACAATTCCAAAATCAGTTGTTCTGTACTAATTAATTTATAATTTTAGTATACTGAAGATTGCTTTAGTTACAGCTAGTCCACGTTTTTATGAATAGCTACAACACATTGAAAAGAGTAACAGATATGTGTTAAGAAAAAATACAGCTTTTGTCAGAGTTAGAAGGGTAGACTATGGTAATTATATTTTCTCAGCAGAATGATATTGTCCATCACCTCAAATTCAGACATTCATTCCAGCATATCATGCTGGAGTTTATTTATGCAACACCTGATTGTATACTTGACGCACATTTATGAAGTACTTAACGTTCAAGTAGTGTTCAAAATGCACTAAACACATCAACCTGTTCCCTGTCTCCTTTTTAGTTTATTATATAGAGTAAACACCATAATTAGCCATAGTTTGCCTAATAGCATAATTGCCTAAGTCACATTTGAACGTTTTTGGAAAACAAGAAAAAACAATTTTTTTAGCAAGCACATTGGAATTTTTTATTGATATTGTAACAGAAAGTCCAGCCAGATGTGTGAACAAGTTCCCAAAAAAAGTAAGACACAATATTGATTGCATAGCAAATAAAAGTGACTTAGCCAGAACATGCCTTGACTTAGGCAATTCTTCTCTTACATATAAACACAACAATAACAATCAACATTGTTTTACTCTCCTAAACATAACCAAGTTGTGTTACTTTTCTAACTTTAAGCAAGTTGTTTTTAAATGTCTAACCTTAACAAGGTTGTTGCACTTGTCTAACGTTAACCAAGGTCCCGCTCAGGTGCTGTGTTAACTTGTTTTCACACTGTCTACTGATGAGGGAGGTTGTCATAGTACTGGTGGGCCACTCTTGGTAGTACTGGTTTCATTGCCTGCAAGTCATTGAATTTCCGGAGAGTAATTGGCAGTTGGGCAGGAAAGAGTGGGACCCAGTGGAACGGTTCTTTGGGGATGCTGATTTGCTGAGGCAGGTCTTCCCAGTCAGATTCAAAATCCAACTTGTACTGGATTCGACAATCTGTCAGGTACCGGAGAGACGAAGGTCATGGAGTGTTGGGTCTCCAACTTTTCTTCCTGGTCGAATGTTGGTGACATAGGACTTAGATAACTTCATGAAGTCATTGCAGAATAGCTGGGTGACCTTGTATGGGGATGGATGCAGATGTGCAGTCTCGAAGATGACAATGTAGTCACGTGGAGTGTGAATATCTTTGATGATGCGCCATTCAATGAGGCTATGCATGAAGTCACACTCCATTTGTGTGTGCCCTGCAACCAGAAACATTTGTTCTATTGTGACACTATGCTTCATGGCCAGATCTATATATGCATTTGTGATGGTACAACACCGATTTTGATAGCCGCAGCCATCACTCCTAATTATGACTTTTTCAATGTTTGGGTTGGCCTCTAGGACCAACTCAGTGTTTGCACTGCAGATGGGCAAAAACCTCACTGCTGAGGGGAGCCCTCATGCTCCTCCCAGGCGTAACAATACCCATCTTTGTTACCCAGGTTGAAGCAAGTAAAGTTGTGCATCTGTAGTTTAGTTTTATAATACATCATGCTTGCTTTTGGCTTAGGGCACAGAAGAACGCACTGAAGGTCCATTGTCCACACAGAGTTTTTCACTGGATTCCTGTTTATCTTTAGCTTTTTCAGCTTGAGCTTGAGCCTTTAATTTTGTGTGAGTAGCAAGGGTGTCCTGATCTTTATTTCGTACCTTGGCGCCGATACATACATCACACTGGTCTTTTTTTGGTACAAACACAGAGTATTTCTGCTCACTGAACTTTTTGGAAATATGTCTCACTCATAACACGTGCACCACTATCACCAGCAGCTTTCTGGTATTCCTTGTGAAGGTCACTTAGAACTGTTCCTGGCTCCAGAAACTTTTTATCCTGATAGGAGGGAACCTGACGGCAGTAATGTGATGGAACGGAAGGCAGCCTAGAGAGCCAGTCTTTTAGGAAAGTCTGGTCAGCATCTGATATGGGCACATGTGGACCTAACAAGTACAAAGAAAACATGAAAATTAGAATGGAGATATACTATAGACTTGCAATGAAATTCAGCTAACATCATAACCCTTCAGTCATACCATTCCTGGATAACCCACTTACTAGTCTTATTGATCTTGGGTTTGGATGGATCAGTTATGGTTTTCATGTGCTCAACTAACCATGAGCCGATGGTTCTTGGGGCGATGTCAAGGGTTGAACAGAAAAGATTCTTACACACAGGTAGTTTACATCCATCTGCCAGCTGCAGGTAGTATGACAGGGATGTTTTTCTCCTTGATGAAACACCACCTTTCTTCTGCTTTATAGGCACCTATAGTTAAAGGAAAGTAAAATAGCCAATCAAGACACATTAAATTTAAACCTGGAGTGAAATGAAGTATAGGATGATGAGCTAAGGAGGCAGTAGAGATGACAAATTTGCTATGATTAATAGTCACTTACATGTTCCACTAAAGTCTGGATATACAGCTTGCGTCTTTCCCAGGAAGGCATGGCCCAGAACTTGTAGAAGATAGCTGTTCTCTCTTCACTCAGCAGTTCACAACTTTGTTTCTTTGACCTTAAGCAGTGCTGTGATGTGCAGGGTGGGCCTATGGTCTTTGCCTGTCTCTCCTGTCCCATTGCATTCTTGTAACTCTCTCCCTTACGACGCTTCTCTTTTATCACCTGTCGCTTCCACATATGTGACCTTGGATGCTTGTGACATTTAACAGCAAAAGCTTCAAGTGCAGCTTCTGTTTCTTCTTCCCTCTCACCTCCTCCCTCCTCACTATCATTATCTGGGCGGTCATCAGGTCCATAGTCCTCATATATAGTTCATTTTCTGACCATGAATCAGGATCAGAATCAGCTTTGGAGGCTTTACTGTCTGTTTCTTCTTCAGTCTATTGCCTGGTGTCTGTCATTTCCTTCTATCTCAGGTCCACTGTCATCTAAATCCTTCTCTAACTCCTTTCTTAAATTAGTATCAAGTTCATTTCCTGACCCTGAAGCAGAAGAAAATAAAGTGCTGCAAAATGTTAACAGTAAACCATGGTAAATGAATAGGTTCACTGCAAAACCTCAAAATCTTACCAAGAAGACTTCTTATTTCCAGTCAAAACAAATCTCTTTACCCCTCCCTAGGCTGCCACCTTACCGTGATGGAGGGGTATGAGTGTCCCAATGATCCTAGGAGCTATGCTGTCAGGGGCTTCATGCCCCTAGTAGGGTTACCCAAGGCAGACAGTTCCTATGTGAGGGGCCAGACAAAGTGCAGGCCAAAGAACCCTTATGCTGAGTGCTATAAATGAACACGGCGTTCCCTCGCCTGGATGCGGGTCACCGGGGCCCCACTCTGGAGCCAGGCCTGGAGGTGGGGCACGTTGGCAAGCGCCTGGTGGCTGGGCTTTCTCCCATGGAGCCTGGCTGGGCACAGCCCGAAGAGGTGACATGGGTCCCCCTTCCCATGGGCTCACCACCTATGGGAGGGGCCAAAGGGGTCGGGTGCAATGTGAGATAGGTGGTGGCTGAAGGCGGGGACCTTGGCGGTCTGGTCCTCGGCTACAGAAGCTGACTCTCGGGTGGGGAGTGTCACCTCTCTGGTGGGGAAGGAGTCTGAGCTGGTGTGTGAGGCTGAGAGGTTCTGGCTAGAAATCAGGCTCACCTCAACGCACAGCTCCAATGTTCAATGTTGTAGTTTCACATTTATCCATTCTACATTTAATTGATATTGTTCATCAACAAAATAATAATAAGAAAATAAATAAATAAAATAAAATAAAATAGACTGCACAAGGTCAGACAGATGTTAGTAAACCACATTTATGACGAATTGAATCAACATTTAGACAAACACTTAAATCAACGCTTAGACAAACATAAATAATCTTATAGAAAATCTTGCTGGCGTTTGTTCTACTGCTTTCTATAGAAATCATGATTGTATTTTACTACGTGGTTTTGTGTCAGAGTATATTGTAGGGAAAAATTGTAAAAATAGTTTGTGTGGTAGGTCTCCACTTCAAGATGAATGCATATCACCCGTCATGAGAAATTTTATGAGAAGGAAATTGGCTCCAATTTAATTTGCTAGAGAGAGAAAACAGAAAGGGAGGGGGCGAGGGTTGTCTGTAGTCCACTCTGTGTGCTTGAGCATGTGTGACTCCCGCCTCCTCTTCTCCTCCTCCTGAACAGAGGAACTAAAAAACAAGAAAACGTGCTCTGTCTGGCTTTGGGTGTGTGTGTGTCGGTCATATTTCGCAGCTTCTCCTGTACTCCAGTTTTAACAGAACATCTGACGAACGACACAAAACAACAGAACACAAAACAACAGAACACAAAACAACAGAGCAGTAACCAGACGGGTGCTACTTATCTGGTCTTTAACCTTAATTGTTGATTTGTTGAAGCTAATTGATTCCCTATTTTAGGTGTGCACACAAACTGTAATAATTTGTATTATGAAAAGGTTGTAGGTCTATTTAAATCAACTTAATTGATTTTGTATATATCTTTCTCAGTTAACTATAAATTAGTTGTTTAAATTATATTTATCTTTTGATTCCAATGTCCCACCACCAGCAGAGTCTGGCCTCTTTTTCAGCATTTAACTGGAGGACTTACAATAAGGACTCTCTGAGTCCTACCATGCACGGTTTTCAACTCAGTCCCTGGCGGCGAAAGACATCAGGACCGTCTGAAAGTAACAAAACATTCCAATTTGTTAAAGAGTCAATGGATTTGCTTGTGTTTATTTACTTGCGCAAGAAGTTAATATAAATAGCAAAGAGTTGAGAGAAAAAAGTTTGGAAAAATTAAAGAGAGACTCTAATCACCCTCACACACACGAACATTAGAAACATTCAGAACATCACATACAGCTCACGTACTCACATAGAAATATTACTGATCAGCACTTCATTCTATAATAACACCTCATTCATACTTCTCATGACTTAATTATTAATTTTTAAG
>JAOXNZ010000064.1:1820187-1834685 GCA_028566095.1 Kryptolebias brasiliensis | reverse complement strand
ACTCTTTTATAGGGGTTGTCTTGCTAATTGCCTCTCATTTCCACCTGTTGTGTGTTCCATTTGCACAGCAGCAGGTGTAATTGATTCACAATAAGTGTTACTACCTAACTGGTGACGTTGATTCCATAAAGGTGTGACTGATTTGGAGTTACATTGTTTTGTTTAGGTGTTCCCTTTATTTTTTAGAGCAGTGTATAACCTTGGGAGCTTATGATTTGTGCAGATTTGAACCCACAAGCCAATTAGCTTTCAGGAAGTGCTTGTGATCAGAGCATGCACTAACAAATCACCAATCACTGAAAAAGGAGCTTCACAACCCATAGCTGCCCCATTCCCCAGTTCAGAATTCACAACATGTGTCAAGGTCTGTGCATGTTTGAGGTCAGCCCAGAAAACTCAGACAGGGGAGGTAAAGAATTATTAGTGGGGGAAGACGTCAGATTACAAGTAACATTGTGTGATTTAGAAGTATAAAGAATCAGTAAGGAATATGTTAGATTAATTAAGTAACATTGTGTGATTTAGAAGTATAACGAATCAGTAAAGAATATGTTAGATTAATTGAGTAACATTGTGTGATTTGAGAGGTATGACTAATCAATAAATAAATGATAATCATTTTGTTTTTGTATTATGTGAAGCAAAACCACAGCTATGAATGGGTGATGGGTCAGGAGGTCAGGGAGCAGGAGGCTTTGTGCA
This sequence comes from Kryptolebias brasiliensis, assembly GCA_028566095.1. Lineage (NCBI taxonomy): Eukaryota > Metazoa > Chordata > Actinopteri > Cyprinodontiformes > Rivulidae > Kryptolebias > Kryptolebias brasiliensis. The sequence goes on along the minus strand of JAOXNZ010000064.1, from coordinate 1,833,983 downwards.
AGGACTGCATGTTCTGTAAACAGAAAAGGAGAACTGTTTAGAGACAGTTAAGAAGGAACTAGTTGCAAAATGTCCCTAAGCTTCTCAGAATTAGAGAACTGACCCAGTGGTAATGAGGGAGGAGGTTTTTTCCAGAAGTGATGAAAGTATTAAAGTCCTGCACCAGATAGAATGATTTTTGCATCTCAGGTGTGTGTCTGGCAAGCCCAAATAGGATGTTTTTTATGTGCTGAGTGATTGAATGTCCAAGTCAGTCCATGTACCTTTTTTTATAGATAATGCAGTTTTATAGTTTTTGGTATAATGTCCTTTTTTACAGATGAAGACCCTGTAACTGAAGTGGGCGGTGTTGAAAGTTGCTGTTTAGGTGAATACCTGAACATCTAACTATATGAATAAAGTTAGCTTTTTTTATTGCCATTAAATCTTATTGCCCTTACACACTTGTTTACTGTGCTAGTTTTGTGGCACGGTTACCGTATGTAATATGCATCTTATTTTGCAGATGAACTTACTGAAACTTACGTAGGGCGAAGTGCTGCAGACCAGGTAAAACATGGCTTCATCTCGAACTGACAAATTCATGTTTTATCAGTGTCATAAATGTTAATTATTACAGACAGTGTAGCCTACAGTAAGTATATTTTGGCTGAATGTGTTCATTGGATTTTTATCCAGAGACATCCAGCTCAGCTGAATTTGAAACAGGGAGAGCGAGAAAGAAAAGCCAGTGCAAGCCAAAGATGGAGGAAGCTGTAGGGTCATCTGTAGGTCCAGGTGGAGCTGTGAGCCAAGGCATGTTACCACATACAGCTGTAAAGACAAGAGAAACTAAGGAAGGAGCTGAAGAACTATCTGAAGGTGCTGGAAGTATTTGATAGTTTTTGCAGAGTCTTCCAAAACAACTCCAATTTTACCATCATGTAAGCAATGCTTCCTTTTTAGGTTTATCATTAGATAATCTTCAAAAAAGGCAAAATGGTATAAAGATTGTCATTCTTCAGTATTGGGTATTCCTGTTATTGGAGTGAACCTGGATAGGATATCACTGATCTAACAGTTAGTAGAATTAGCAGCTGGTGACAATGTATGTTACTGTGTGTTTTTTATTCCCAAGTGTATCTTCCACATATTCTATATGTGGAAAAGGCTTTAATTACATACAGTGAGGACAATCTACTGGGAGAAGGGACATTTGGCAAGGTGTATAGAGGTTGTTTTCATTGTACTCCAGCAGCTGTTAAAAAGATAGTTTGTGGCCAAAACGGAATGGAGGACAGTTACATTCATCATGAGATAATCACTTCACTGTAAGTTTATTTGATTGTGAAAAGGGCTTTGCATTGCCTAAGGCTGCAACTTAATGTGACTCTGCTTTGTGGGTTTTTTTCTGTTTTAATAGGAGACTGACTCATGGCAGTAGTCCGCACTGACTCCTGATTTTTGTTGGCAGCTGAATATACTCATGGAGCAACCCTGGATCAAATGATTCATACAGACAGCTGCTTAGTGAAGTTACCAATAGTCTTTATTTTGTGTTCAATAAAGTTATGTTGGTGGTGTTATTTTTTCACCTTCATGTTGTTTAGTGGAACTGCTTTTTAAACTGCACGACTTCGGCCAAACATTTTGGGTATCCTTCCACCAGCTTCTCCCAATAGTTTGCTGGAATTTTGGCCCATTCCTCATGACAGAAGTGGCGTAACTGAGTCAGATTTTTTGGCTGCATTGCTCACATGCACCTTTTCATCTCTGTGATCAGGGATTTGTGACGGACACATACATTTTGCCATAGCTGGGCTAATTTGTGCCCAAACGTTAACTTCTTGGCTGATTTCTTTAGATGTCGTTTCAATATTTCCACATAATGTTCTTTTCTCATGACCCCATCTATTTTGTGAAGTGTACTAGTCCCTTCAGCTGCTAAACAAACAACAATTTATAAAAAGTAATCGTTAATTTTCTTAAAATACTGTGGCATTTAGCAATAAGATATTTTTTCTAATTCTAACTGACCTAAAATTGGAAATGTTTAGTCTTTTTTTTGTCAAATACAAAAAGCTTGGGTGTCTCTTATACAGTGTATGTAATTAAGTGGTTTCAAATGTCAGTGTAATTGTCTTTGTTTACGCTTCTGACCCACATACAGAGAAACTCTCAGGAGGAAACCAGAAGTCAGATATAATATATGTTTATTGAAAAGAGGCAGGAAATAACCAGTGGCAAGCCGAACAGCAGTGGCGTAGTGGGAAACAGGTACTCTGAAAATAGATAACAGGATAAGAAACGGGATGGGACTGAACGGGTGAATGCGACAAAACAGCTGTCTTAGTTTACGAGAGTGAGTTGTCCGCCAGGGAGAGGTGAGTGGAGTCCGGGACTGTGGCGAGGAGTCCGTGGGGGTGAAACTGTTCTTCCACTGTGGCTGGTGGAGCCTGAGAGGATGACTTGAATACTGCCGGGTGGGCAGGCTGTGCCACGAGGAGTGGTTCCAGTCCGATAGGTGAATCCAGTTAATCTCACGGAGAGTATGGGGACGGCTCAGGTGAGAACGCACAGAAAAGTTCTCAGAGAGGTGACCTGGGGTTTAGTGCACAAAGATTACTAGAGACAGGAGAGAAAACCCACAACAGCTCTAGTGAGGCTGAGAGTTACCATGTGGAAGTAACACTCCAGCAAAGAGTGACTGGAGTCCTGCTCCTCTTATGGAGTTCAGAAGATGAGGCTGATGATCTGCAGGTGTGTGGAAAGCAAACCTGCAGCTGATGAGCCAGCCCAGCAGGAATCCTGTAGGTCGCCCTCTGGTGGAAGAACCTGGTGGAGCAAAATAACCCAGCCACAAACCCAACTCCTGACAGTAATATTGAATGAGTTGTATGTTTCATGAGAGATAATTAAAAACAGTATTTAATCGGTCAATGTTTATTAAGTTCCTGGAGCTTCATTATTACAGGTTACAGGTTCACCACCCATCTAAGAAGGCAATCCTGACAGATTGGAGCATGGCAAACATAAGCGATACAGTGATTCTTTACCAAGGTAGTAAGTTCACTGCCCAGGCTGTTGGTCCAACTGGTGGCACGTATTTTTACATGGCCCCTGAATGCATAATGATGTTTGAAGAGGCCTCATTTCAAACAGACATGCGGTCCCTCCATGGGTGGTTAAAAAAACAACGAGAGCTGACCACACTGTCTGCCAAAACCCTACCATATGCATATCACATCTTGGTGAGAAGTTTTCTTGGTGGTTTGGGGAGCTATGACCCATGCTCAAAGCCTTCTGCATCTGATGTTAAGCTCCTTAAGTCAGGCCTTGATCTTGCAAGCCGATATGGCTACAAATGGTAATTTCTCCACAGTCTGCTGTTCGTGAGTAAGCCTTACTCCAATAATAATTATATTCTACATTAGGTTAAAAGATGTGGTAATCATTATGCACTGTAAAACATGGCACCATGTTAATTGAATTGCAGCTTTTTGTTGTAAATTTTGTTGGTGAGAACTTTTCAAATTATCTGGAGATTGTCAATAAGGACAAATAAATGTTACTAATCAAAGTTGTATGATTTTATTGGTCATGGGAAATGTTTGACACACCTTCCATCTTCTCGCTCTTCAAAAATGTGTGTGTGTGTGTATAATATATATATACACACACACATATACATATGTCATTTGCCTTTGCAAATGTAGAAGGAGTAAGAACTGCATTTCTGTTTAGGGCAGCTGTGAACTCTGACCGGCATGAGGTATGCAGCCAGGCAACCATCAAGTGTGCATGGTAATTGACTGCATTCTAAAATGTTCTGGCACAGAATTCCTGGTTCGCTACCAGTGAAGGCTGTTCCCTCTCAAATGAATTGCTTGGCATAGTCGAAGAGGTCTGGGTCAGCAATGTGCAGTACATCTCTATATCCTGCAATTGGAAGATTAATAATAATAATAATAATAATAAATAAATAAAAATAAATAATAATAATAATAATAATTCAAGTCACAAAGCAACTTCTGGCTTTACAGATGTTATTGCAAGAAATTAAAGATGGCTATACCACCTCTAAAATTTTAATAATAAAAAAAAAACTGTTTTGAACCCCCTTTTTACTGCAAGGTGCCAGTATGAAACAATTTTTGTAATGACAAATTTCTTATCCTGCTAGAACTAAGAAAACTAAACTAATCAGTTTCAAATGACATACCAGGAGGTGGAGAGGTAAGAGAAGGTCTGGTTTTCCAAATGGACCTGGGGCATGGCGTTGCATGCAAATATCATGGGTGTTCCAAACTGTTTGCTCAGTATTTAAATATCTTTTAAGCAATCGCAAGTGTGAGCACTGCAAGCAGTTTCCATGGAGAAGAAAAATGAAATAACTCTTAAGGAATGTTAACTTAAATCAATTCACACATTTCTTTCATCTGTTTATTTGAGGTTAGATGTAGAATAAGGAAGAGCTCAATTTTTAACAAGTACCCAGGAACCAAAGGCATTTTCAGACCCCATACTTTCATACTGCTGTTATGTCAAAAACATTGACTTACATGTGTATAGGGTTGTCCAGCTGACGGATGCCAGACTCCATCATGACCTAAGCATGTTGTTTTGAGAAAGACAAAACTTGTGAACGTGAGAATTTTAGCATTGAATAGGTTTTGATTGAAAAATACAAATTTACGAAAAGACAGATTCAGACTTGGTGTTTTTAAATAAACCAAGTAATCTCATTATGTTTTAGTTAATTTTTTTTGGATAAATCATTTACCTCAAATGTTGTCACCAATTTCTTTATTCTTGTCCACTTTTAAATGCTGTTGAAACATTCAGCTCTCTAAACAAAAATGACATTATTCTGGTTGGCAGGGTGTTTTTTTAGAAATGGTTATTTACCAACTTAAAAACATAACTGGTTGTGCACTGATGCCCCCATTCTGAAGCACCTCCAAGCTTGATTTCCAAGATCTCATATCACAAGGTTCTCCTGTCCTCTGTCCCCTCGAATCATCTGAGGACAGCCTAAAGACACAAACTAGTGAGTGATAACAACAAATGTACCAGCATTTAAAAATTGTTTTTTTACAATACACGTATAAAAAGAATTCAAACAAATCGTATTAAGTACAGTGCATACCACCCTGTTCTTGGACAGCCTCATAGAAATATCTTGCGACAGATGTTTGCTTGCATTTGAAAGTGCCCACATATAGCCAAAGAATCTTCCTGGAAAATTTGAAAAGACAGAAACAGAAAAGTGGCCACACAAACATGATTGAATCATGTTTTGGCACTATGTTTAGTTTTTGCCTCAGTTTAAGTGAAAGTCAGTATCACAGCATTATCTTGAAGTAACTTTACACTGTCACTGAATGTAACAACTTAAGCAGTAAATCGCATATTCAATGGACCTACTCATCAATCCCCAAATGTATCTACATTCCAAAGAACTTCAGTTTATCGTTGCCTATATGAAACAATGAATATAAAACTACAAATTGTTTTAAAAGCAGTACCACCTAAAATGTTGTTAAGGACACAGCATTTAGCTTATTTTAGAAAATCAATAAATGCTTCACCATGTTTGTTTGAACTCACATCTAAAGTAATTCTTGAGGGAATATCATCAACTGAATCAATAAAGTCTTTCATATCTGAAATATGACTGTTGAAATCCCCACAAATATATAAAGAGTCAACCTTAATGGAATAAATTAAAGCCAACAAGTGACCAAAAAATAAATCCACCTTTCGACCTCATACTGAAGTTTGTGGAGCCAGGTAACAAGAAATAACCATAAATGAATAACGTGGCACACACACAAGATAAACAGAGAATACTATCATAAGATTTATGCACAAGCTTAACATGAAATTGATCAAAAATATAATTTTTAATAAAAATACCAACACCCCCCGAAGCTTTGACCACTTTTCTATGTACCAAACGATTATGCCCAAACCAAGAATAACCCTCAAATTCAATTAGGTAACCAGATGCGTCTCATTTAAACAAATAAAATCCGACTCCAGGGAGAGTAACAAAAACTTTCTCAACAAACAGTTTGCCGATGTCCATCCATTCACATTCCAAAGAACAGTCATCAGAGCTTATAGTCTGGGCAGAACACCTTCAGATCTCACTGTTCTGTGATGCGATAACTGGGGGTGTGGGGGGGGGGCACCTTATTAGCCACCCGTTCCTTGCGAGCAAGCCCGGACTTTAGCATGGGCTTACCAGAGCTTACCAGGGCTTCAGCCCAGGGCCCCGGCGTTTTGAGGGCCCCGAAGGATGTTTTATGTTTTTGTGAATGAATAGTGTCAAAATTTTATCGTTGACTAAGATGATTATGACAGCGCCCTTGTTAAATGTTATAATTTGTTCTGGGAAACGTCTATCATGAATGCTTGATTATTATTGGTCCAAGTCTTACGCGTTGGGGAGGAGCATCAGTGAATATTTTCTTACAATGGTGGACAACAGAAAATATGACAGCAGAGCGCAGAAAAGAAAGAAAAGAAAAGAAAAAGAGGATCGCGACAAAGAGGTGATAAACAAAATGCCTAAGCTGACAGGCTTTTTTAAACCTGTTAGCAGAGATGGAGCAAAACCGTCATTCCTCTCCACTCCTCAAAACCTTAGCTTTGCTAACACCAGTGCTACAATCCCGCCAGAACCTTTAACTGTGGCTGAATCGGTGGCTGACCTGGCGCCTGTGGAGTCAGAGTCAGTGGAAGCGGGATATTCTTCGACAGATGAAACGACGACTATGGATCCGTACAGTACCAATCCTGCGCATTGGGAGGCAATTGACAAATCTGTGCGGGCTTACTGGGCTGAGCGAACGTTAGCTTTTAAGCATCGGAATGGGTGTACAAACATCAAAAGCGGCTCTTCTCCAAATCTCACTTTAAACGTAAGATGGCAAATGGTGAGTACATCCAAAGACAATGGCTGCTCTACTCTCCATCCACCGAAGCTGTGTTTTGTTTTGCATGTTGCATTTTCAGCAATGCTAAATCTCAGTCATGCTTTGAAACTGGATTCAGTGACTGGAAGCACGCAACTGAATGCATGAAAGAGCACGAAAACAGCGAACATCATAGAAAAGCAATGTTGACATATGTTACACTTGCAACAGATTTATGCGGAAGGATAGACACAGAGCTGCAGAAACAATTTGAATCTGAGTGTTCATATTGGACTGAAGTGTTGAGAAGACTCGTGTCTGTTGTCAAGTTTTTAGCAGAGAGAGGACTGGCTCTTAGAGGCTCCAGTGACATATTTGGCCGAACTGATAATGGGACTTATCTGGGAATACTGGAGTTAATCAGCGAGTTTGATCCTTTTCTGAAGTCTCACATAGAGAAATATGGAAATGCAGGTGCAGGGACACCCTCATATCTTTCTTCCCAAACATGTGAGGAGATTATCCAACTGATGGGTGATTCAGGTTTATCAGAAATAGTGAGTGAAGTAAAAATGCCTTCAAATTCAGGCTCGCCCGTGACGGGTGTTCCCAAGCAAAGCTCTCTTCTCCTCTCAAAGTCTCACTGCACAATGTGGGGCTGCTGGGAGGCCAAAAATTTCCCAGAGGCCGAGAGGGCTTGTTTTTGCACATGTTGTTTGGGGGGTCGTTCCCGAGCGGATAGACGTCTCTCTCGCGTTCATCGGCCTTTTCTACTCGAAATGACACGGCGAAGAAAAATCCCCCCATGGGGAACTTTGGCACCCAATAATATGGGAACGCTTCGGCCGATTGAGACCAAACTCGTCACGTGTCATCCTCTCTAAAGGTGCTACATGTGTGCCAAAGCACAGCTTTCTAGCTACTTTTGAAAAAATGGCCCACTCTAGAGGGGTTCTTTACCCAGGGAAGGGTGCTCCTCGGCTGCATAAAGATTATGAAAAACGCCCCTCTCTGGACGTAAGGGAAAAACCTGTTCAAAGTCTTGCTCGTGCCCCTGTGCTGCCAGGCGGTGCCCCTGGCTTACCCAGGAAAAGGTGCTCCTTCCCTGAGTAAAAATTTTGAAAAACTCCCCTCTCTGGAGGTCAGGGTGAAATATGTTCAAAGTGTTTCTGGTGACCCTCTGCTTCCATGCTGTGCCCCTGGCTTACCCAGGAAAAGGTGCTCCTACCCTGGGTAAAAATTTTGAAAAACGCCCCTTTGGGGATGTAAGGGAAAAACCTGTTTAAAGTCTTGATTTTGCCCATCTGATACCACTGGATGGCCCTGTTTATCTAATGTGAAGGTTTTCAGCTTCTTGAGGGGGTTAGGAGTGGTCTAGAAGCGCATGGGTGGTCTTGTTTTGTTCCTTGTAAACTGACCTTTCACACAGTACCAAGCATCCGCAGAGCAACATGCTCTCCACGACGCACAGAGCACTAATTAGTTAGATTTCCCACCCCAGTTCTCTCACGGTCAGGTCTCACGCGGCCCCCAGAGCGCTTAGAGACACCAAAAACACAGGACGCGCAGCCAGGGTGGTCTAGAACACGTGTGTAAAATTTGGTGGCCATAGGACAAAGCTGAGTTTTGATCCTCTCAGATTCAAAGGCAAAGCCTCCTGTCAGCGACTGAAAACCTAAGTTTATATAGTGGGGTTGGGGAGCTGTCTACTTATTTATTCACATTTTTGAAGATGGGCATATGCAAGCACTGCTGTCATCTCTACCTTTTTCTGCACTTCATTGGGAATCTGTTACTACTATTTAGTGTTGTACTCCAAACACAATTTCGTTGTCTCTTTTGACAATGACAATAAACTCTTGAACTTGAACTTGAACTTGACAATTTGGTGTTGGCTGATTTTGCCAAGTTTGTCATAGAGGCTTGGGTTTCACGTATGTTTTTCAGGGGCTCGTGCCGATCGCAAAAACGTTGCCCCGTGTCTGTGTGACCTTTCATCTCGAGATGGCGGGGGTCAAAAGTCTGAAAAATCCAAACTTTGACACTTAATAACCCCGGAATGCTACGACCAATTGAGACCAGACTTTTCGAGCCGCATCCCCTCTGGAGCCTCTGCCTGCATGCCAAAGTGGGGCTTTCTAGAACCTTCCCCTGGCTAGTTCCTTTCAGGAACATCGCAGGCGTTCGGGGCTGATGTCCTCTCCGTCAGAGCGACATGTAGAGAAAGCATGTGTAGTTTGATTGTAGACCGTGTTTAAATGTGAAAAGAACAGCACAAAAGACATGAGTTTTGGGAGCCCTCATGAGTCCTATACAAAAGTATTGGAGGTGCCCCTCTGATACAAGTTTGTGCCCCTCGCCCAAACAACACGGGTGACGCTTTTGGGCTGTTTGACAGCAACGGGAGTGCTCTGGAAACACACCGGACATCTTGTTTACATCGCGCAGCTCCCCCCTTTAAAACGGTACCTAACTTCAGAAAGCTCAAAACTGCTGAAAAGATTTGCAACTCCCAGATACTTGAACTCCTTCACATGAGGCAAAGACTCACCCCCGACCCAGAGGGAGCATTCCACCTGTTTCCGGTTGAGAACCATGGCCTTGGACTTAGAAACCATGCCAATTGTGGTGGATTATTTGAAATAATTGTGGACTCAAAAATTAAACGAGAATTTTTCTTTTTTGTGGCATTTATTAAATGCTACAAAAAGTCACTAGTTCAGCAGAGTACAAAGTATCTGCAGAAGATGTGGGCAGTCAATTTCCAGGAAGTGATCATGATGAAAACATGCACAAACCTAAAGCCAATTTGCTGATGTGGGCTTCATGACCCAATGTTGCGTAATGACCCAGAAACAAAAGTCTGATGATCCAGTAGTAAAAATGAACCATTCCTATTTGCAAGTAGTCATAATACCTTTAAATTCACAATGTCTTTTGCAGTCTATTATACCATAATATAATTTTTCATTCACATTAAATAATGCATCTGCTGTGAATTTCCTATACAATGATTTATGCTCTGACATTTTACTGTTGTTTCTTCTTTGTTTTCAAACTCAGTTACACTTTAGATGCTGAATTGATACTTTTTTTTTCTGAATGGATGTGATGGAAATTCTGCACCACAAACATTTTACCAGCAATTTTGTAGTGAAGGATGTGTAGGATTCATGCAAGAAAGAAATCGCAAAAATAAAACAGATGCTTGCTTACTTTTTTGTCTTTCCCTAAAATATATATATGTATATATAGAAATCGGAGTGCTTGCCTAAGCCATTGCTCCTCAGTGTTTTAACCAGAGCAGACAAGAAATTGTGTTTGCTGTTAAATGCCAGGTTAATTTACATTTGCTGTTAAACTTTCAAAGTGGCATCAGCATTCAAAAAAATCAAGTAAAGGGTGCTCATTGCCTCCTCTCAGTTTTGGATTTCTGTGGTATAACTCTGAATATTTCCATTGGCCAGATGACAGATATGACATTTGAACTGAGTAAGAGCAAAGGGACATAATAAAAGTTGTATCTTAGTTAAAAAGGCATTAAAAGTCATCAACAACAGACGTCCAAACAGTTGAAAAATAAAACCTAAAGATTAAGATTGTATAAATAGTGACAGAATTTTTTGATCAAATAAAGACAGGTATTAGCAGGGCTTTTTGTCAAGCTTCTGCCAGGTTGCTCAGTTTTCCTTCAGCACTAACAGTTTGAAACAGCCAGCAGCTCATATTTCTTAGTCAAAGTAATAGGGGAAAATAGACCTGACTGATGATGCATTCCACAAAACAATAGACGCTGATCCTCTATGCAGAATTAGTCTACAGCTTAAGCCCCAGAAGCTTGTAGAATCCTGACAGTAGGATTTCCACCAAACAGGCAAAAGAACAGGCTTAGCTCCCACAATAGAACATATAACATGACTATATTTATAGAAACCAGGAGACTGGGTGTCCACCCCTTGTTGTGTTTCTGCAGGCAGTGATGCATGGCATCTGACAACAGGTTATGCGTGGATATAAAAGCAGTCTTTGTTCGAACCAAAGTTTCACCCATCCACGGCTGCTGGTGTTTACCTAAAAGGTGAGAATTTTCTTGATTCATTTGCAGAGCTATAGAAAAAAAATAAATTAAAAAACAGTTTGAGACTTGTTACAGGGTTAAGATTTTTTGATGGTCAGAAAATATTATTTTGTCTTTTGTGAAGACATAACTGTGTTTTTGTTTTTCTGCCATTATCAATCTTCTCTGTGTATAGTGCTAGTTAGAGTTGGAGTTTTTTTCGTGCCTTTAGTGTATAGTAATTATAGTAGAATAGTGTGTTTTTTATTAAGGATGCAAACGCATAAGCATTGAAAGCACCCTTATTACTATTTGCTTGTTATCCTTCCTTTTTCGTCAGGCTTTCTAATTTGCATCTCCGAACAAAGAATATATCCAAATGTGTGGCTCAATTGAAAATAGTATGTTATGATTTTGGTAGCATAACTTTGTACAACAAAGACAAAATTAAAAAAAACATCAACAAAAAAACAAGAACAAAAAAAACAAAGGTTTCCCTTAAGACAGCAATGGGAATTAGGTAAAATGAGTGAGAAATCTCGTTCCTCTTTGAAGCTCTATACTTCAAATATACTTCCAGATATACAAGAAACAACATTCAAAGTTTAAACAGGTCACAGAACAGAAAGTTGGACATTGTATGACTGAATTGGCATTTTGTAGCTAACATTCTTAACACAATCACAGTCTAAGTTTTATGATTTTTGGAGATTTTGCAGTGTAATGTGTAACTTAGAGTGCACTGTACCAAATTGCTGTAAAAACTACATCATGACAATACAGTAAGGTGGCTGGGTTTTGAAAATACAGCTCTTTGCTGTAAACAGAAATGTTTCTGGAAAGAATATTGAATTTAATTGGATCGCTGGATCACGTGCATAGCTGTACTGTAAATTTTAAATGTACAGTTGCATTGTGGGATATTTACCAGCAAGAGGCGAAAGTTTGCGGGCTAGAGAGCAGGAGCAACAAGGACTTTGACCGGGTAAGTACGTTTTTAAACCAAACATTTTTATTGCAGTTTTGTGTCTGTTAGAGGACAAAAATACATGTTATGTGGTTATATTGAGCTATTCTCGCATTTATCACGTTGTTTGCTAAATCTGACCTCGGTTATTTCTAAGCTAGCATCAGGTGCAACAAAAGTGCTTTTTAGTTCCGTTTTGACATTTGTTTTTCACCCAAAATATGCCGATGGTTACATTAGCTAAAACTAATATTTATAGTGCCATCATGGTTAATACTTCACTTTTTCTCTGTTATGTCTGGTGACATCCGCAAACTGACATATTATGTGCCTAACGCTAGCATACTGTGTCTGAGGTGACATTAAAGGGTTTTTTAAATGAGCCTCATCCAGACAGCTGCATGTTAATTTCTGCTTTGTTCGGTTAAACTTCGTTTATAATTATTCATCCCAAAAATAATTAGCATTTTTAATACTTATGTACAGGCAACTACCATAATGGTATTTTATGATTGCGGACTGGATACATCCTCTTGCTGCCATCACACTTAATCAAATGTAGCCATGAGAAACCTCCACAATGAGAAACTATTGTACTTTGCTGTACTTAACAGATGCATTTCATCTGAAAACATGTTCTTCTGTGCGCCCATCCTACACCTAATCCGTTGTCAGAGTAAACACATCTCACTCGGATGGTTTGATGTCAGAGCTTAGGCTGCCCCTCTGTAAGTGTAAAATATATGTAAATCTTTGTGTAAAAAATAATTGATCTGTATTGTCGTGTTCTTAAATTTAACAACAAGTTGCCGCTACCTTATTTGAGTTTAAGGTGTGCAACAAAAAATCTATCGGTTCGCCGGAATTAGACCTATAATACCATCGGCAGCTTTTTTTTCTTTTGTTATTGTTTAGAGGGCAGCCATTATTTAGCTGGAGAAAGGAAAATAGATTTGCGCTTTTTTTCCCTCCCGCCTTTAGGGCAGGGTGCCTCAACTGTGCTTTTTTTGTTACAGTTTACTGGTAGGTTAACAATTGAATTCACATATATGTCAAATGATTCAGTGGGTATGTTTTTTTAGGTTGTAGCGGTCATAGAAAATCTAAATTATTTGTTACTGCTGAACTCTTTGAGTGTGCACCCTGGACTAAAGGAAACTTTAATGTCAGGATTAGGATGATTCCCTGTCAGTTTTGCCCACATAAAACTGAAACTCTTTTTTCATATGTGAGGCACATGAAATTTCACAGAAATCTGCCAAATGTCAGTTTTACATGTGGAATGACAACCTGTAGCACGGTGTTCAAAAACTTCAATGCTTTTAAATCTCATTCATACAGATTTCATAAGCAGCAACCTGCAGCTATGGGTTCAGTCTACACCAATGATTTTACCTGTCATGTTGAATATTGTGCTGTGCATTGTGATGACTTAATCAGCTTCTTTCACATTTAAAAACTCATTTGAAGGACGATACAAGTGTAACCTGTCCATTTAAACAGTGCAAGCGAACTTTTACTATTTTGTCTACATTCACATCACATTTATCAAGATGCCACAGAGGAAGGACAGAGCAGAATCTGCTTGAAACCATTGTCCAGAAAAGTAATAACAGTGAAGGTCATAGTGAGGAGACATCACCTGTTACTACTGTTATGTGTCATTCAGTTGACAGATGTAATGGTGAACCTTCAAACGATGCCACGATAAAGCAGTTGGATGGTAATGCAGAAAATACAGATGAGGACATGTTTCTTGAAAATGTGGCACTCTTTTATTTAAATATGCAGGCAAAAATGTTGCTTCCTTCATCTGTTATTCAAACTGTCATTGAAGGGTTCCAAGAAATACACGACATGAGCCAGTTGA
>JAOXNZ010000064.1:1693923-1710769 GCA_028566095.1 Kryptolebias brasiliensis | reverse complement strand
AAAAATTTAAACTGGTATAAATATTTCACCTAAAAATTACAGAAGAAAAACATATGTATAAAATAAATTCAGACAAACACTGTCTACATCACTGTAGATGTGATGTGCTCTGACAGGTGTCTGAGTTGTGGAAACTAAGTACTGCCTGAAAAGCATGTAGCTGAAGCTACAGGAGTTGAAGATGAGGGGGAAGGTGCTGTTACACAGCTTGAGTGACATGCTGCGTGTTTCTAGTGCCCGGCATGTTTATAAACTGCTGCCATATGGAGTATTTTTTGTGTCATCAAGTACATATGCTGAGCAAATAATGTGTCGTGTTGGACTGGGCTCTCACACACGCACACTAAACTCTGACTGCTTACTCAATTGTTTTTGGCACAAATTATAGCAGGCTGTTTTCCCATATAATCAACTCTCACTCCCATCTCTATTTACTATTTTAGATTTAAGCCAATAATGGCTTTTTTTGGTCACAATAAATCACAGTAGGATAGTTGGAAGATGCTCTCACACAGATTGAGTGTTGTGACCATGCTGGCCCTTGTGCCTGATGTTTCTGTGTGAATTGCTGCAACACAAATAATTTAAAGTGGCAGACATCTTGAGTGCTAATTTTACCAGGGGATGTCATGTTGATTGCAACTGTATAGTGCTTTGCAAGCCTTGTGACTTTTTAAATACCATTACACCCATAGTAACTAAAACAGGAAACATTTGTGATTTTGAAAAAAATTCAGAACTGGGAGCAGCTCTTAATGTAAACTGTCTTGTTCTATGTGATGTTATGTGGGATTAACTGCTCACAGTCTTGAGCTGGATTCCCTGTCGGATCTGGTCCAGCAGGGCATCTCGTCCTGTGCTGGAGGTCGGCACTCTGTGATTCTGTTCCACTTTCTTTAGTTGAGTTCCTCCCCTGATCTGCTCCAGCAGAGCTGACTTCCCACCTGGACTTGGAGAGTTCGGAGAGTCTCCACCTCTGCTGTCTATCTCTGGAGGGGGAGGAGGACCTGGAGGAGGTGGTGGTGGAGGAGGAGGTGCTGGAGTAGGTGCAGCATGTGCAGGAGAATGCTGGATCAGTGGCGGTGGCGGAGGAGGTGGAGCTTGGGGAACAGTGGAGGATGATGAAGGGGGAGGCTGCTGGTGGTGATGATGATGGTGAGGAGGGGGAGGAGGCTGGTGTCCTCCCCTTGTGGGAGGAGGAGGGGGAGGTGGGGCCCCCAGAGTTCCTGGTCTGGAGGGAGGTGGGGGAGGTGGAGCAGACACTGGTGCTCTGGACGGAGGCGGAGGAGGAGGGGCTCCTCGTGTCCCTCTGGACGGTGGAGGTGGGGGTGGAGCTGAGCTGTGGGGGGGTGGTGGTGGAGGAGGGGGCCCACCACGAGAGGGAGGTGGAGGGGGGGCTGAATGAAGAAGATAAGAAATGGGATCAGTACAGCAACAAAGCCACAGCTAACAGACTTCATTTCACAGGCACCACCTGAGCCTCTTTATTGAGACTCATGGTTCCATTACATGTTTTTGGCTCGTTTTGTGGTCGTATTTGCAGACAGTTTTACAGCTAAACCAAGAAAATCATTGGAACATTTGGTAAAATAAACTCATAACTAATTTGCTAGTCAATGACAGGAGGTTTTGAATAATCTAATAGCAGTGAAAAAAACATGAAAAAACTTGAACACGTAAAAAAGCAGACAGACCATCCTCCTACATTCAGATTCAGATCACTCAGCAGCACTATCCTCTGCTTTCAAGCCATGAAAAAAACTGTGAGGACGGAATGGGGGACTCAGGACAAAAGTAGCAGAGTCTGTCACAAAGAATAAAAAGTCAAACAAAAAACAGCTTCATCTGCACATTTCAAATCTGCTGTTTCTTTTCTTAAAGTGTATTAGTAGATCACTTTAGGGGTGCAAAGGGATTGCAGCTTAGGGTGAAAAACATCTTAAAAAGTCAGTAAAATGATAAGTTAAGATGTTGTTAAAAACAAAACAAAACACAATACCCTTTATTGCTGTTAAAAAGATATTAAGACCAAATATAAGCTTGTACTGAAGCAAAATTTTAGAAAAGGTTATGGTTTGAAACATCGACATACAGGATATTAAACTAGAGACGGGCAGGGAAGAATAAAGTTGAAACCACAAAGAATGAGTGCCCCCTAGGGGCTGGCTGCAGCACAAATTTTAAGTTCTGCCCCTCCTGGTACACATATGGGACATTTTTCTGACTAAAGGAGAAAAATACACTTCAGACAATATTTTTCAGGTGTTGATTTTTGTTGATTCACATAGATCTTTACTTGCTGCTGTATGTTCAATTATGCATTCTTAAATAAGTTTAGTTTCAGTTAGTTTTTTGAGGCTTAGAGTGTCATGTTGCATTGTGATTGGCACAATGATGTTAGTGAGTTGGGAGGGTGTGTAGGGTGTTTTAAGGTACGTCTCAAACATGCTGCTTCTTTGTGTGACATCATGGGAAAAAAAATCTAAAGAAATCAGCCAAGATATCAGGAAGAGAATTGTCAACTTCCACAACTCTGGTTCATCCTTAGGTCTCATTTCAGATGCCTGGAGGCATCTGCTCAAACAATTATACACAAGTATAAACACCAGGGGAATGATGTGCCATCAGACCGCTCAGGAAGGAGACGGTTCTGTATTCCTGAGATACACATTTTGGTGATAAATGTGTGAGCAAGGAAGTCTACAAACATGACTCAGTTCCACCAGTTCTGTCAGGAAAACTGGGACAAATTTCCAGCAAACTATTGTGAGAAGGCAGTGGAAGAAAACCTAAAACGTTTGACCCAAGTTTTACAGTTTAGAGGAAATGTTACCAAATACTTAGACAATGGATGTAAACTTAGTATTAAAAAACTTCTAAAAAAATATCTATCTCTTTATTTGGGCATTTTGCAAATAGAAATAATTTTGGGAATCCTAACTGACCAAAAACAGGAAAGGTTTAGTCTGATTTAATGTCACGTAGTGAGAAAACAATGGTTAAGTGTCTTTTTATACAATGTATGTAAACATCTGATTTCAACTGTATATCACAATATTTTCAAATTCTCCATTTGTCACTGTATTATTGTTAAAGAAAACACTGTAAAATAATGCAGAGGCGAACCATGACTTTCAATCCTTCGTTCTTTGACCCCTGTTCCCCTAAATTAATAAGTCACCAAACTTTACAACTGTCCTCTCAGATAATCCAACATCAAAAGTGCCTTTAAATCAATCCAGCTACAGAAACCAGCCACTAGGGAGCACAAGCCAGTGTATTTCTCGTGCCAGGGAAGGGAGAGTGGTGATCGGAGCAGATCTGAATGGACAGGTTGGTGAAGGAAACAGAGGAGATAAGGAGGTGATGGGCAGGTTTGGTGTCAAGGAAAAGTACCAGGAAGGACAGATGGTGGTGGATTTTGCCAAGAGGATGAGAATGGCTGTATTCAACACCTATTTCCAAAACAGGGAGGAACACAGGGTGACCTACAACAGTGGAGGCAGGAGGACACAGGTAGACTACATTCTGTGTAGAAGAGGTAACCTGAAGGAGATTGTGGACTGTAAGGTTGTGGCAGGGGAGAGCGTGGCCAGACAGCATCGGATTGTGGTGTGTAGGATGAGTGTTGTGGTGATGAAGAGGAAAAGTGCAAAGGCAGAGAAGAGGACCAAATGGTTGAAGTTTGAAAAAGGAAGAACATTGTGAGGAGTTCAGAAAGGAGTTGTTAAAGGCTCTGGGTGGTAAGAACAACAGTGATTACAGAGACAGGTAGGAAGGTACTTGGTGTGTCATCTGGACAGAGAAAAAAAGATAAGGAAACCTGGTGGTGGAATAGTGAAGTGCAGGAAGTTATCCAGAGAAAGAGGTTAGCCAGGAAGAAATGGGACAGTGAGAGGACAGAAAAGAGTAGACAGGAGTACAGGGAGATGCAACGTAGGGTAGCAAAGGCAAAACAGAAGGCATATGATGGGTTGTACAAGAGGCTGGACACTAAGGAGGGAGAGAAGGATTTGTGTGACTGGCAAGGCAGAGGGATCAGGCTGGAAAGGACGTGCAGCAGGTTAGGCTTGTTAAAGATAGAAACGGTAATGTTCTAACAAGCGAGGAGAGTGTGATGGGAAGATGGAAGGAGTACTTTGAGGAGCTGATGAATGAAGAGAATGAAAGGGAAAGAAGAGTGGAGGTCAGAAACTGTGGACCAGGAAGTGGAAAAGATTAGTGAGGATGAAGTTTGGAAAGCATTGAAGAGGATGAAGAAGGGGAAAGCAGTTGGACCTGATGAGATACCAGTGGAGGTATGGAAATGTCATGGGGAGATGGCAGTGAGGTTTTTGACTTGATTATTTAATGGAATTTTTGAGAGTGAGAAAATACCTCAGGAATGGAGAAGTGTGCTATTGCCATTTTTAAGAACAAAGGTGATGTACAGAGTTGTGTATTTTGAGAAAATACGCACATTTTTAGTTGCAGTCTCACTGAATGGCCTTGTTCACATAAGGGTTTACAAAAACCTTTTGAATTTGTTTTGGGTGATTTGACTGCATGTCGTCAGCTTTGAAGCTTCTGTTCACATTTGGTGGTTAAAAGTGTTTATCTCAAAACATTTTGTAATTGGATGTTAATTACCCACGCTGTATGCAGATCCACACACAACCAGGTCACACAGAGGGCTGTCAGTGAGCAACAAACAGGACATCAGCAAGTCTGCTGATGTTTCTGTAATGATGACAATACATTCAGACATCTGAACTATGATACTATTTTGACATTAACAGTCACTCTCACCCTGCCTCCTCAGCTCATTCTTGACAGCCTCCACGCCGCCCTTCTTCTCGATGAAGTCATAGATGACTTTAGACGTCTCTCGGTCCTTCAGCTGAGCCTCTGAGATGCCGCACAGGTCAAACAGGTTCTTCAGTTCAGGGTCGAGATTGTTCAGCTGTCAACAATGAAATTGACATATCCAATAAAAATGTATACTCCATTCTGCTGAGGACATCTATGGTCAGACTCACTTACATTTGGAATTAGACTGATTTACTGAAAATAAAATCAACATAATCATATTGTGTGACTTTTAAATAATGTTGCTTTCACATGTTGCTGAAATCCTTAATCCCCTTCAATGAGGGAATTTGGTGGCTTTGTATGTATGTGTGCATGGTGGAGGAAAGGCTGTATGCTATGGTTTTGAGTTTACTTGTAAGATGATGAAAAGCTGCTCTTAGTGATAAACTTCATGGTATGACAAGCTGTTACCCACAGGATGACTACAAAAGGTGTAAGGAAACAAACAATTTGATATTTATTAAAACAAAATCAGCTCTATTGACAATATCAGTCTAAAGATGTAAAAAAAATTATTTAAACAAGATAAAATCATTTCTTTTAAAAGGAAGTGACAACTGGACAAACTTTAGATATAATATGTTGCATTCTATGCTCCAGTTCTTGTTAGCCTGTATTTATAGCTTTCTTGAGTTTTTTTGGGTTTTTTTTGTCCTGATCACTAGCTAACCATAATTAGTCCAATTCTGTTCCTATTATGCATACTACCTGTTGGACATATTTATTGATTCCATAATATCTCCTACCACTTTTATGTTGACAACAATACACTGTACTGCTCCTTCAAGGACTAAGTTCTTTAAACTGTCAGAATTACTTCAGAAATGACTAACAGATTCAAAAATACATTAACTACGTCCAACTAAACTCAGACAAGACAGAATGTCTCATCATTGCCCCAGAACAAATTGGTCATTTAAACGTTGCTGTTAGATCAAACTTGAAGAACTTGGTTGTTGTTTTTGACCAATGTGTGTGTCTTGAAAGTCCCACCAAATAATTGGTCCAAAACTGTTTTTATCAAATAAGAAATATTTCCAAATTATGAAGGTTGGTGTCAAAACATCAACTGGAGATGGTTATACATGCTTTTATTTCCAGTTGTTTAGATTATTGTAATTATTGTTTTACCCATTTGAACAAAAAAGCCGTCCATCATCTCCAACTGGTCTAAAACTCTGCAGCAAGGCTCCTAACTGAATCAAACCAAAGAGCCCATATGACTCCTGGTTTAATGCTCTTTACTGGTTACCTGTTCATTTTAAAATGTTGGTTTTAACTTTCAGGGCTTTGCTTAGACAAGCTCCTCCTCTTATTGCTAATTAGTTAAAATCCTTATACTTTAACTCAGGGTCTCCGGTCCTGTAATCGGAATCCAAGACCGATTCAAAACTTGGGGGAAGCACTCTTTTCAATCTGTTGCACCATCAACTGATAGTTTTGACTCCTTTAAAAACAGCTAAAGTATTTTTTATTCCGACTTGTTTTATTTAAAAAAAAATTTAATGACATTGAGCCTAGTCTGTATGTATTTTATTGTAAAGCACTTTGTGATTTCTATATGTGAAAAGTGCAGTATAAATAAACTTTACTTACTAAATGATAGAGCTCATGGAGCTGTTGGGGAATTTACTGTGTATGCATGGAAAGAGTCATCAAATAAATACAATAGACTCTAGAAGAAATGTGTCACCTCGCAAATTGTTGTTACAGTTTGCAGCTATTAGTGGACAAGAATAAAAACTAACTTAAGACTAGACAGCTGTTGGTTACATGTGCTGATGAACAATGACAAATTGAGTAAAAGAAAAAGACCTTTGACTTCATGATTTTTTTTTTTTTTACTGATGACTGTATTTAATGAAAATGAAACCTGTATTTTTAAATTAAAATTTGCTTCTAAATTGGATTTTAATCTGTTTAATGAGTGTTCATATACAGACCACAGCCCAATGAGTGGTCTTCATAGTGAACACAAATGTCACAGCAGTGTCACTGTGATGCCTGGTGGCCAGCAGAAAGAATTACAGGCTACACCACTGAAGTGCATTCTGTGAATGGCACGTTGTCAGACTTTGTGCATGTTGGGCAAACAGAGAACAGAAGGAAAAGTGGAAATAAGCAACACTTCTGATCATTAAGCTCACCAAATGCCACCATACATTCTTTGCAAAATTTACCAGAATAAACTGTTCACACTTTGGTATTTGTTGTGTCTTCCTTTTTTGACCATATGCAACTCGATAGTCAGACATCTAAAACTTCATTCTAAAATCATAGCAGTTTATGCAAACAGTATTTTATTGATTGTAAAAATATTTTATTTTTTCATTACATAGATTCTTTGCCTGATTTACGCTGGTTTATGTTGACACAAAACATTTTTGGAACATGGACTAGAATAGACCAAATAATAAAATCACACATTTCCATCCATTTCCTTAGTATTTGGTAGGATTGCCTTTAAACTGTATGACTTTGGTCAAAGTTTAGGTTCCCTTCCACGTCTTCTCACAACAGTTTGTTGGACTTTTGTCCCATTCCTCCTGACAGAACTGGTGTAACGGAGTCAGGTTTGTAGGCTGCCTTGCTCGCACATGCCATTTCAGCTCTACCTACTAATTTTCTATGGGGGTGAGCTCAGGGCTTTGCGATGGCCCCCAAAACATTGACTTTGTTGCCCTTAAGCCACAACTAATGTGTTAGTATGCTTAGGCTCACTGTCCATTTGGAAGACCCATTTGCATACAAAGCTTTAACTTTCTGGCTGATGTCTTGAGACGTTGCTTCAATAAATTAATATTTATTAAAATAATTTAATAATAATTTAATTTAAAATAAATATTTTTTTCTTGATGATGCAATCTATTTTGTGAAGTACACCAGTGCCTCCTACAGCAAAACACCCTCACAACATGATGCTGCCACCCCCTGTACTTCATAGTTGGGATGGTATAAGCGTCCTCCTTTCTTTGCTTTTTTTTTTTTTGCTATTTGTGTAAGATCTGCTTAACATGTTAAACTATTAGATAAAAAACCCTGCTAGGACAGTTTGTTATATGAAACATAATGATACCACCAGCAGGTTTCTGAAAAAAACTGACATTTAATTAGTAAACGTTAGATTGTATGCACAAAAAAGAAAATAATTCTTATAAAGACATTAGATAGAAAGTTTAGTTTATTATGTTAAGTGCCATTTTGCTATATTATTAACACAGAAACATAATTTAACTCATGAATGTAAATACTATTAAAGTTATTAGCCTGTTTAAGTAACTATATATAATATTTTGTGTCACTAAAATCAAAGACTGAGGTGGATTTAAACTAATTGTTTAACGACGGGCCTTGTAAGTGTAATCAATGACCATTTAGCACCCTCTGTTGGACTTAAGGAAAATTGCACTTGTCTTTGTTAAATTAGTATTTAAGACTTTGCTTTGACACAAGTTTATTTTATATTATTTCTTGTAGACCACACACTTGGCTAAATTAAAGATTTCAATGGATTTCTTCATCTCTGACTGAATGCTCATGGTGGCTGTAAATATTTTGAAACCTTTATAGTTTATTATTAGTTCTCAAAGTCTTTAGAATAATGACTAAGACATCAGTGTTTTCAAAAGGTTGTGTTTTGGCTGTCCATACAAAAACACAGGGGCCCCAAAACAGAGTAGATTTAAAACTGAAAAAGTAAAAAACTTGTGTATTTACAAAACAGACGGTGGCCTAAGTACCTGAAACACAGAAACTTATAAGTTAATTTAAGGCGGACCTTACACATTCTTAAAATCTATGCTGCTTTGTATTTCAAAGCAATGTATACTTCATGGTGCATTCAAGTACACTTTGAAAACTTAATAATCAATATTTAAGTGACTATAACTACTGGTCAAAAACAGTAAAATGTCCTGCAATATTTTTATTTTATCTGTCATTTCTTCTTGCTCTTTTACGCAAAAAACAAAGTAAAACAAAATACTTACGAGCATCTCTAAATTGCAATCTAGCCTAGGATTCAATTCTTTTTTTTTTTTAGTAAGCGGATCAATCCACCATATTGTTTAAAAGTATAGGGATCTATTTTTGGTCATGCTCACTGACAGGTAGGTCAACATCCCCCAAACTTGCAAAACCTGCAGTTAGTGCGTTTGAAGAACGAGGTGCTTCAAATCAACTTAAAATACAGCATAAAATGTAAAAAGTCCTAAAAAAAATCCCTAAATGAATAAGTATTTATCCCACAAATCAAATGATCAGCAATAAATTACCCTGTGGTCTGTTAATGAGGCTGAAGTCTGCTTCTATCTGAAACATTTTGTTTCTGTGCAGACATTGCAAAATGTTTGTGAAAATGAGCAGGAAGCAACAAGAGCCTATTGTGATTTCATCATGCAGTCATCAGATACGTCACTGTTGTTCCATTGTGTAGAGAAGGGTACTCACATCAAAACCTGTGTTTGGATCCCAGCCTACATGACCAATGTGCCTGAAGGAGAGGAGACAGATGTGATCAGATAATGCACATATATTACCTTGCAAACTGACATTAGCTGTGGCATGTGCTCATGTGCTCACAGCCACATGCTACACTGTAAGCCAAAGCATACAAGCATGTGACCCCCCCCCCCCTCCCACACACACACACACACAGCAAGAGAGTTCAAGAGACAAAGAGAGAATTTTATCAGTCAAAGTGACAATGTGGTCACTTGGTCACAATACTTTCAGACTGTAAAACGTTTACTTATCCCATAAAAGAGTGTTATTGCTGAATCAGACAGCTGCTTGTTGTTATGGAAAGAGACTCAATGAATAGATCTTTTGAGATGTCCCCATTAAGTATACCAGAATTGTTATGCGAAGAGCATGTCTGTATACAGTTTGATCTTAGGTTATGCTGCCCTCAAACTGATATGGCCCTTCAGCAAAGACAAACTGTAGGTGACCTTGTCTTTTTTCTTAGAAGCTTTGTATACAATCTTAGGTTAGACAGATCCTGCTGCTTGGAATTGTCTCATCAATGGGAATTTTATTTTCAACATTTCTTTGTCACAAATTGATCAGTAAATCAATAAGCTGGGTCTTCCTGCCCCTTTTATTATTATTATTATTATTGGCATCAATCAGAAAAGTTAACATTTTCCCACAGACACTAACCTCTTAACATCAGGTTTTACAGCTGTGAGGGTTCACAAGCATAATAATAATACTAATACTACTACTAATTGTTATTATTATTATTATTATTATACTTCTTGCATTAAAGGCTGGCAACTGGAGAGTCTTCTCAAAAGAATTCCAGCCTCTGAGCAAATTCTGTTGGTGACTCTGATCTATAAGTATTACTGTGCTCCTAAACTCCAACATTACACCATGACTTTCAAAATTCTGTACTGGCAAAGTATAAGGTTGCTTTTATAGAGCCTAGTGATCAAGCTTTGCTGAGCTTTGTACAGGGCTTCTGACTTGCATAATAAAGAAGGTGATCAAATTCTAAGCTGACTGAACACAACACAGAAAATGGACAGCATAAAAACTCAAAATAACTGAATTACTGGTATTACTCATTTAAAAAGAAAAAAAAGATCCCAAATGATTTGAGCTGGTTAAGACAAACTCCAAATTGGAGCTGTATGTATGCAGCGAAATGTGGTTCTGCAAAGCACTGACTCAGGAGGGCTGGATACAAATACACACCACACTTTACAGATTTTTAATTTGTAAAAATGGTTAGTAACCGTAACCGTAGTAACATTTTTTTTCCTCTTCACAATTATGCGCTACTTTATGTTTTTCTACCACATAAAATCCCAGTAAAATACTTTGAAGTCTGTGGTTGTAAAAGCAAAATGTGGAAAAGTTCAAGGAATATGATGACCTTTTTAAAGGCACTGTTTTAGTGGAGAAAAATCAAAATTAAAAATTAAGTAACTACAATAAGGTTTCCTGGGAAATCCAGCTGCATGAGATGCAACTCACTGGAAATTGCTTGGCGTGCCAATGTCAGCCTTGGTCAGTTTCTTCTTCTTGCTTTTAATTTTCTTGTCCCTCCGGATCAGGCTGCTGTGGCTCAGCATGTTATTGAGGTGGTAGGGCGGCTGGTGGCTGTGTGAGTTGTGATATCGGACATTGTTGATCTCTGGGTTCTTGATATCTACTGTGGCCATGGGCAGAGTGGGACCTGTACAGAGAGATGGGTACAAGGAAACTGGTTTGAGATAGTTGAGCTGTGGTAGACTTTTAAAAACTCATTTTGGCTACATGTAAACTTTTAAATTTAATTTACTACTCAAGAAGCCTCGACTACGATAAGGTTGAATTGTCTGTGCAACATTTTGAAGCTCAGGGATTTTGCTTCAAAGTGTTTGTTTTAAAATGAATGCTGTTGTCTTAATGCAACATAAAAGTAAAAGTCTTTCCTGTAATTAAAGCCAAATAATATAAAGTTATAAGAAATTTGTTTTTTTACAGACATGAACAAGTTTGTTTGTACCCTTTTATTAAAGGAAGGAAAACCCTCAGTAGTCGTTGAAATAACAAGAAACTGACAAAAAGAAAAAGAGAATATTTACTAAAAATCAACTAATGAAATTCAACCATTGCTATTAAATCTTGGTTAAACTGAATTATTTAAAAAGAAAATTAATGAAAACTGGGCTTGACAAAAAGGATGGTACCCTAGAAAAGACTGAAACTGATTTGCCCACAGGGACATGTTAAACTAAGGTGTGTCCTGCAATCAGCATCACAGGTGTCTTCAGTCCTGTAATCATTCAGTCTGCCTGTTTGAACGGTGAAAAGTAGTGCTGTTTGGTATCATGGTGTGTACCACACTGAACATGGAGCACAGAAAGCTGACAGAGTTGTCTCAGGAGCTTAGAGAGAAAATGATTGACAAGTATGTTAAAGGTAAAAGCTATAAGACCATCTCCAGGCAGTTAGGATCTTCTATTTTTCTCTTTTTATTCTTTTCATCAGATTTAGACAATGACCTCAGTCTGAAAGAAAATCCTTCTTTTGGTAATCTGGAAATGAAACAGCAGCAAACCATAAAATAGAAAAAAGAAGTTTTGCGAAGCATAAATACTTTAGAACAGTTAGAGCAGATGCCTTATGAAAACCTTTCAAAGTAGGTAAAGCTTGGGCAGGAGTTTTGTATTCAACTGTGCTCTGTTCATGAATCAGGACTCACTGTGTAAGCAAAATGTTCCCCATAAAGCCTTGTGGTTTGCTTTAATGCAGAACAATTTTCAATCTGAATGTTCAATAAATAGTAATGTTTTAACATCGGGAACCGTGCATAGTCAAAGAATTGTTGCCAGGCATTTATATTAGACAGGAGTGCTTGACACTTCTTATTCCTTTCTTCCAATTTTTTCAGTCCTCAAATTTCTTATCTAAATAAAACACAGCAACATCTGACATAACCATTAATCCAAAGCTAATCCCAGTCTAAATCTTGCATCCCCTCCCCTCCTAAATGCAGGATTTCTGCGACCTGACCAAGAGGCTTTTCTTAAATCTGCTGTCCCTTGAGATATACAGCAGTACCCAGAGAAAACCCAGGCATGCACAAAGGGAACATGCAAACCCCACACAAAAAGGCTCTAGCCAAAATTCAAACCCAGGACCTTTTTGCTGTGAAAAACGGTGCTAACCAGTTGCACAACAATGCAACCAACATTTTAACCATTAGACACAATTATGAATCTAATAGAAGGGAAAAAATGGTAATATTAAAAAGAATGGAGCCATTGTTTCACAGCTAAATGGAATTGGCTGATATTCAGCCTGACTGGCTCCACAAATGGCCGGAAAAATGTAAATATAATTTTAATAGGTACATATAATTTTAATAGCTACAATGAGATGTACGTAATTCACCATGTATACGATTATGACAAATTGTCTTGCTTAAATACAACAAGGAAAGCATAGGTGTTACTCCCACTTTCACAATTTTAGTGTTTGCTTTTAGTTTATTTTGTCCTACAAGCAGCATTGTTTAAAGCAGCTAAAAACACAATCAAAGTAATCATCCTTTACCCAAGAGGTGTCCAGCTGTGAAGTTTGACATTTCTATGTGAAAGTGTTACAAAGTTGGAGCACAACCAAGAAATTGTCCACAGACAGACAGACAGAAGGTGCCATACCGCAAGTCTTATGAGGGGCGTATATAATTTACTGGGGAATTTGAGGGCCACAGACAATAATTATCAACTGCCACCAAAAAGAAAAGGCAGACAAATATGATTTTGCCCGTGTCTGCGTTTGTTTGGGTGCAATGCTTGGATATCTGTTAGCAAAATATCTCAAGAACCACAGGAGCAATTTCAATGATACTGGCATAAAGTACAGCTGATTTACTAATAGAGTGAACAAAAATAAGATGGCTGCTACAGCTAATATTTCGTAAAATAAAATAAAAATTAACAACTACTAAGCTGAAATTTAGAGTGATAGTCACAGAGACTGATCCCCAACACATATTTTGAGAGCTAAAAAATTGTACAAGATTTGTTTAATATTTTGCCATTAACTATTTAGAGTAAACTCTCTCTGTTAGCTAAATATCTCATGAACCACTAGACAAATTTTAATGACACATTCAGAAAGTAATTATTGGATGCACTTCTACGACCAGTTAACTTCTGAAGTCAATCTATTTCAAGATGGCTGCCACATCAACATTAGCCAACACATAAATGGTTATAATGCAGTCAGTTTACAGCTATTGAGCTAAAATTTTGTGGTAGTAGCTGAGAGTCTTTTACAACACATACTTTTAGTATCACATCTTGCGACAATGTCATATCTTGCACATAACATTATTTTCGAGGTTTGACCAAAACAGCAACAACACTATCATTTCTCAACATATCATCATTAAACACTGGTTGCTGTTGGCAAAGTAAACAAAAATACTTTTCAGTTCACTTGCTTTGAAATTTTCAAATTTCTAAATCTACTTTTCATTTTGTTGCCTTTGAAAGAGACATCTTGACACTTGCAGTGTGTAGCAGGCGCTAACCCGGGTTTCGTTTACACGTGGCCATGGCAACAGCGGAGGTTGGTCTTTCTCTCTGTGGTCATGTTGTAATTTTTCATTTGGACTTTACTCATGAACATGAATGAAAGTCAAATGTTTAGCAACTTGTTCTTGAAGTTATATGGTTTGTATTTTGTGAAATGATAGTATGCCTTTGTTATGGTTCACATAACCGCATGAACTGGTCCCTAACAAAAAAGGGACTTAAGATAGCACATGTTAACATT
Organism: Kryptolebias brasiliensis; assembly: GCA_028566095.1. NCBI lineage: Eukaryota > Metazoa > Chordata > Actinopteri > Cyprinodontiformes > Rivulidae > Kryptolebias > Kryptolebias brasiliensis. The sequence continues at coordinate 1,696,636 of JAOXNZ010000064.1, read as the reverse complement.
TGTAGCTTAAGAAATAAGTTAACAGATGTATGTGAAATAGTGTCATCAGCAAATATTAATATTTTGGGGATTTCAGAAACCCACCTTAACGATACATTTCACAATGGAGAACTATTCATTCAAGGTTATAACATATACAGAAGGGATAGGAATGAATATGGTGGTGGTGTGGCAATATACATCGAAAGTCACATACCAGTATAAATTTGATGATTTAATGGCATACAATATAGAAGCAATTTGGTTACAGGTTTATGTACCTCATCTTAAACCTATGCTGATTGGTCGATGTCACAGGCCGCCTAGTTCCAACATTGAATATCTGTAGTTAATCTGTGATATGTTACATCATGTATGTGAATCTAAGCATGAGGTTTATTTTATGGGTGACTTAAATATTGACTGGAATGCTGTATGTTGCTCTCAGAAAAACAAACTTGAAACATGTACTATTATTTGTGAATTAACTCAAATGATTCATAAACCAACAAGATTAATAAAAGGGAAGAACAACATACTTAAAACCTAATGTATTGATCACATATATACAAATGCACCTGAGCTCAGTTCAGAAACAGTATCAGCACCTCTGGGTCGTACAAACCATAACGTAATAGTATTAGTTAGGAAAACAAAGGGTATAACTGGTAAAGTTAAACCCAAAGTTATGTTTAAAAGATAATTTAAGTCCCTCTAGGCTGATAATTTTATAGAGGACATATGTGGGCTAAACTGGTCAAGTGTATTAGTAGAAGAGAATCCTGAATTAGCTTTGTTAAATTTTGAATCCTTATTTTTGCATGTTGTTGAACATCATGCTCCGAAATTTACAGTTAGACAACATAGTTCTCCTTGGGTGGATAATGAACTAAAGGAGCATATGAGGAAAAGAAATCTAGCTAAAATATTGGCAATATCATCTGGTAAAGAATCAGATTGGCAAACATATAGAAGATTAAGGAATATGGTGACAAATCTAAACAGAAAGAAAAAGAAACATTATGAAAAAAAATTGCATAATTGTGGTAAGGACAGTAAAAATCTATGAAGTACCTTAAATGAACTAATAGGAAAACATAAGAAGTTAAATGAGTCATTTTTAGAAACTAATAGTAGATTTTTAACTAGACCAATGGAAATTGCAAATCAATTAAATAATTATTTCATAAATAAAATACACATGTTAAAAAACAACATGCAAATCAGTGATAATAAAAGTATTCTTACAATCATAAATAAAATTATTAAAGGAAAAAGTTGTAAATTCAATCTACAAAAGGTGAGCATAGAGGAGGTAAAATGTGCTTTAAATTCTTGCAAAGAAAAACCTCCAGGCGTTTACGAATTAGGGGGAAGAATTATTAAGTTAAATTCAAATTATATTGCTCCAGTAGTTTGCCACATTATAAATCAAAGTTTGGTAAAGGGTTTGTGCCACAAAAATGGAAAGTTGCTAAAATAATTCCATTGTTAAAAAATAACAAATCACCGTAATCTGAATCTAACTGCCACCCAATTAGCTTTCTGCCCTTTCTAAGTAAAATGATGGAGAAATTTGTATTTGAACAGATTAAAACACATTTTGCTCAAAATAACCTTAACATTTATCAGCATGCATACAGAGAGGGGCACTCCACAGCCACAGCTCTGGTTCAAATGACAGATGATTGGTTAAGACATTGATGAGAAGAAAACAGTAGTGACAGTTATGCTTTACTTTACAGCTGCATTTGATGTAACTGACCATGAATTACTACTAAGTAAACTCAAGTGCTATGGATTTGAAACACCCTCAATGGAGTGGGGCAGAAGCTACTTGACAAATAGGACACAAAAGTTTTTTTTCAACGGCTGTTATTCTAGGGTTAGAGATGTGAACTGTGGGGTTCAAGCTTGAAGTGAAATGTGGAAAAACGAGGGTGAGCTGAGGGTATATGGATCTAGTCCAAGTACAGCCCAGCAGCTCATGAGGTACATTTAACAAGTGACACTAAATTATACAGTTTTATTTATTCAACATATTAATTCACCTGATCATATATACTTGTTGTCATTCACTTTACTGACATGATTGATCCATAAATTTGTGACTTAACTAAAAGAAAAAAGGCTCAAACAAACAAAAAATAAAAATCAGCAGCAGGGACAGGGAAAACAAATCAGTCCTAATGTGTATCAACAGGGCTTGAAGTGAACAACAACAGAGACCATGTGCTCTACATATGGCACATATGGGATTCCTGCTGACCAGATTAACTTGCAATGGACTCCACTGTATGTCAGTGTGAGTCACACAAACTGTTAAACACTGCCAATGTGTTTTATCACAGAGTTCTTTTACAGGGAAAGAAACACGCGTGCGCACACACACACACACACACACAGATATATACATTAGGCATGGGCCAGTATAAAAATCTTACTACATGAAAACCTTATGAAAAAAAAAACACAATTTTATAACAAAATTTATACATGCTTCACATGATCTTCTTAAAATAAAAAAGAATAAAAAAAAATTGCAATTGTTGCAACACTTACTGTCTAAATCATGCAAATATTGCTTATTAAAGTTATTTAATAGGTTTAATAGCATAACATTTAATATATTTATTTATAGCTATTACATTTTGATGCCATCCATCCATCCATTTTCTTCCGCTTATCCGGGATCGGGTCGCGGGGGCAGCAGCCTAAGCAGTGAGACCCAGAC
>JAOXNZ010000064.1:1625628-1640256 GCA_028566095.1 Kryptolebias brasiliensis | reverse complement strand
AGAACTTACTAACTTTTACTTTTACTTACTTTTCTGTACCTGCTTTTTTTGTTTGAGGTTTTTGGGAGAGTAGGGTGGTTTGAAGCCTGTTCCAGCAGTGAATGGGCAAAAGGTGGGGTACAGGTTGCCAGTTTATCACAGGACCAACACAGAAACACATAAGACAGAACTGAACTAAAGTCAATTTAAAATGGCCATTTCACCTAATATGCATGTTTTTGGACTGTGGGAGGAAACTGGAGTACCTGCAGAGGACACACAGGTACTTGAACCGCAGTTGTTTTGATGCAAGTCACTGGTACTTGATAAGTACCAGGTACTACTGATAGGAGCCTGCTAAATAGAGCAAATGGAGCAGCTGCTCTCCTATTTTCTACAGTGGGAATTCAGATTCATAGATTCTAATTTTATTTTCTTAGATACAAACTAAAAAATATATTCATAAAAATAATCACTATGTTCTACAACTCCTTACTCTGAGTTGGTTCAGTCCAACTCAGCTACACAAGTAGCCACTAGCTCGCTAGTCAGAGTTTAGCTGTGGAGATGAGAAAGAAAGCTGAGTTGGTTTTTAAATCATTAAAAATGTGCTGCATCTTTTTATGACTGGATCATACAGAATAGAGAACAATGAGGGATATCACACTGTTTATTAGCACAAGATATCCACAAGTTGATAAAAAGTGGGAATGTAAATCTCAATGCTGAGCTTTTGTTGCTAACTGTAGTTAATTATTTTTGGGCTGAACAAAGGTCTAGGCTAAAATTGGCCTAAATATGGACTAAAAGTAAAAGTTTTATAAATGACTACATCAGGTTTTATATTTAAGTAAATTGTGGCCTTTCATTTATTTTAAAGAAATTGTGCATTGCAATTTTTGTTTCACCAACTAGGAACACCTTATCAATTGAACTATTACCCTAATGTTGGTGATGTAAACATCATGGGTGCCATTCTGTCACATAAGCGTGGGCTTATACAGGTATGTATCTGGAACACATCAGATATGCAACTGCTAAGTAAGAGGTAACTACGAAGTATGTACCAGGCTGTATGTATTGCTACAACTGGTATACAATTTAAGGTTTTTGAAAAAAAAGAAAAAGAAAAATCAAAACAAAACACAGAACATACAAATTAGAGTCCCAGGTCATGACATCATCAAGTCATTCAGATTTTGTTTATACTAGGAATGATTCATTTCTGCTCAATCTGAGACATTTTAGTCAGTTTTAAAATTGTGAATTCGCTAATACTGACAAAGAGACAAGTGGTGACCTTAAAATGGACACCTTTATCTTTCTATAGCTTTTTATATATATATATATAAATGTATATTTTAAAAAAGCTAGTAATAAAAATTTGAGCAAACAAATTGCTGTGTTAAATAAAATTGCAACAATTAGTTGCCATAAACACAGACTACTGGGCTCTACTTTTTTCAATATTTACACTAATAACATTTCTCTTGCAGCAGGTGACTCTCATGTACGTCTATATGCTGATGACACCATTATCTATACATCCAGTCCTTCCCTGACTACTGCTTTGTCTTCATTGCAGACAAGCTTCACTAAGATTCAACACACTTTCTCCAGTCTACATCTGATCTTAAATGCAAATAAAACTAAATGTATGTTTTTTAACAGAAATCTTCCACAAGTTGAGAGTCCCGTCAACATTTCCTCCTGGGATTGCTCTAAAATAGATTATGTCAAAAGACACAAGTATCTCTGTATCTGGGTCGACAGCAGACTTTCATATGAAACTCAAATAAATGTACTGCTCTCAAAGGTAAAATCCTGCATTGGCGTTCTCAACCCCAATAAATCTTCCTTTACTCACTCTACAAAACAGCGTCTGGTTAAAAATCCAATTGTGGATTAAGGTGGAATAGTTTACAGGTTGGCTTCAAAAACTTCCCTTCACAAACTGGATGTTAAATGTTTGAGAGAGACTTTTAAATGTGAAAATGTGAAAATTTCATGGAAAACAAGAATCTGAATGCAACAGCACTGAATGAGCATTTACAAGGCAAGCACCCTGAAATTGCAGTATCAACTCAGAATGAGCAAGTCTTAGTGAGTTAAGCACTGTGGGGTATTGACTCCTTCTTAATGTTAATGTTTGTACAATTATGTTTATATTACTCATGAACAAGTCTCATGAACAAAACCTATTCAGTTAGGTTAACCCGTGTAATAGTGAATAAAGCTCTGTCTACAGTACTCCAGATGTTTCTTGATATTTGTTCTCCGTTTATATTTTTTCTTCATCCACACTAACTAAACTGCTAAAATACCAATGCCAGACCACTTGGTGGTGAGAACATTCAAATTAATAGGATATCAAAATACAGAGAAATATTTTAGTTTGACAAAAAATTCTCCCAAAATATTTGTAACTTCTTTTCCTTTTGGCCTCTGATATGGTTTACAGCTTCGTATTAGTTATTAACCATTTCAGCACACACCTAAAGGTAATAGTAACAGGATCAAGATGAAGAAAACAGAATGGTAAAAATGGCTCCAGTGGTGTTTTGGTGTCTAAGACACAAAGTGATAGTAAGTATGTGCAATACAGGCTGCTACATCCTGATCATTTCTGAAAAGCTTTGCATATCATGTCTCCATAAGTCCACCAAAAACAGTTTTTTAAATCTACTCTAGAAAATATTTTTTAAAATAACCGTTTTTCTCACCAAAAACTTGTTTTTGGACGGGGGTGCAAATGCAGCAGAAAAGAACAGTTTGAAAGGGACCTAGAGTAGTGTGGATTTGGCTGTAACCAGAGGTGGAAAAAAAAAAAAAATTACATTTACTTGTATTACTGTAATTGCATATTGGGGGCCGCGGTAGCTCGGTGGTCAGTGCCGTGGGCTTGCAATCTGAGGCTGCGGATTAGAACCCAGGTTGAGTCGGGAAAGGCATCTGGTGTAATTGTTAAATTTTTCATGTTAGTGTGCTCACTTTGGCAACCTCTGAAGAAGGGAACAACAACTGTAATTGAGTATTACTTTTGTGTATTATGTATTTAATTAATTAATCCAATCTGTAGTTTTATCTATCTCAATTTCAGTTGAGTTCATTTTCTCTACGTATATAACGCCAATTCACAACCAAAGTCATCTCAGGGCACTGTACAAAATCATTCACATACATTATAAAAAGCCAATTTGTAAAAGTTATCTATCTAAGGAAGCCAGCAGATTGCGTTGAAACTTCACTTCGTCACAGTCTCTCATCCTGAGTAACCACATTGGCAGGAGTGGAAAGGAACAACTCTAAGTTAAGTTTTAGCTCTAAGTTAAAACAAGGCTAGCTGCTAAGTCTGCTTCATAGTTTAATAAGAGGCTTTTTGGAAATTAGTCAGAGTGAAGCTTTAGCTGCCTGACACAGCTAATGTTGGTTAGCTCTGTAGCAGCTGGTAACCATTTAAAGCCATAATAGTTGTCAAAATACCAATTTTGATTGGAATTATTTTTCATCTAACAATTTTTACATCATTAAATGACAGTTTGGGGGGTAATTTAACTCAAACTCGTTTTCATAAACTAAAATAAAAGCAAGCTCTGATTAAGAACTGTAATAAAATATAAAGGAATATAAAATATAGCATAACAGAACTCTTTCCTTTAATCAAAGGCAGCTGCAAACAAGATGGTCTAAAGGAACTCACAGTTGGAGCGGTCCGGCAGTTTTCTGGGAGTTTGTTACACATATTTGGTGCATAAAAGCTGAATGCATCGTCTGCATTTTTGGTTCTGACTCTGAAGATAGAGAGCAGATTTGATTCAGATGCCCTCAGAGGTCTGGATGGTTCATAATGCAGCAGAAGATCAGAAATGTATTTTGGACCCAGACCATTTTGTGCTTTGTAAACCAGATTTTAAAGTCAGAAACAAGATTTTAAATTCAATTCTCTGAGCAGTAGGAAGCCAGCTCAAAGACTTCAGACTTGGACTGATGTGATCAACTCTCTTTGTCTTTGTGAGGACTCGGGCAGCAGCGTTTTGGATCAGCTGCAGTAGAAGAGTGGCCTATGGTGGTGGTGGTGGGGTCATGGTATGGACCAGCATATGTTATGGACAAGGAACACAGGTTCATTTTGTTGATGGCATTTTGAATGCACAGAGACACTGTGACGAGATCCTGAAGCCCATTGTTGTGCCATTCATCCACAATCATCACCTCTTGTTGCAGCATGATACTGCATGGCCTCATGTTGCAAGGATCTGTACACAACTCCTGGAAGCTGAAAACATCCCAGTTCTTGTCTTAGATCTTTGAGTTCAGCTCATGAAATATGGGAGCAAAAACAAAATTGTTGTGTTTATATTTTTGTTCACTATAGTTTTTACCTTGCACTTGTATGTTCAAATATGCATTTTTAAAAAAAAATATATTTAGTCTCAATTAGTTATTTGAGGCTTAAAAATGTCATGTTACACTGTTAGCAAGTTTGGAGAGTGTGTAGGCGAGACTTTTGTATCAATAGTACAGCCCCACAGTGCAGAGTGCAGACTCTGGTTCCAAAAAAACAACAAAAAATTAACATTTTGACTTAAATTTTGGGTTATGGAATTTGATGGAGTTGCTTCATCCATCTTTATTTTTGTCAGTGGAACAGCTCTTCATTACTTAAACAATTTTGCCCCAAAGTCATCTGGATTCAGTAAGTTGACTTGAGTTGCTTTTCACTGTGTGTTTATGTGAAACAAAACATTGAACAGAGTGCTAGTCTGGACTCAGACTTTGTGTGTGGTGGTCTGAACTCATGATGTTTCCAGAGGTTTCATGTTTTCAGTGGTTTAGAGGACAGTCGGAGTGGCTTCACCACACTCTGTTAGTCTTGGATCAACATCATGATGTAACCCATCCAGCTGGAAGGATTTGTGAAACTAGTGAGAAATGCAAAGCCTAAAGAAATGCTTTTAGAAGCTTGTCATGAAAAAAAAACATGATTAATTGCATTTCAAAAACAATATGAAGAAAATGTATTTACCAGTTGTATTATTTCACTGTGTTTATAAAAAACCTTTCTTGCTACACCACAAGATACTACAGTCCTTAAGTTCTCAGGTCATTAAAATCATCAGAAGACATCAGCTCCAAGCCAGCACTTCCTCAGATGTATAAAAAACTGAAATGTTTGCAGAAACCTCAGCCCATCAGTGGTTTCCTTCTCTTCTGCTCTGGTAAAAGTCCTGCAAAAAGAATGTTAAACTTTTCCATAGCGTCTTTGGAGGCAACCTCTGTGGCTATGTCCTTTACGAGCCAGGTCACAATGTTTTCCGCCAACTTTGGAAAAGCTGAGATATGAATTACTTGCATATGAGGCGGCACCAAGAGCAATTAGAAGAGGATTATGGTGGTGGGGGTCTCTAACATAAAAAGCCAGAGGGAAGTTAGAATGACAGCAAAGCAAAGTCAAAACTATGGAGACTAAACATGCATGTGTTTGTACATTATTTATGTGCACTAGAATAAACAGAAAAGGTTTTCAAGTTTTGAAATTGTAGTGATAGATAGATGGATGGATGGATGGATGGATGGATAGATAGATAGATAGATAGATAGATAGATAGATAGATAGATAGATAGATGGATAGATGGATAGATGGATAGATGGATAGATAGATAGATAGATAGAAAGATAGAACTTTCCTGACTTATTTCTACAGTGGGTTTGGTAGTCTTCTGTTTTGTATTATTTACAGTGCTGTAACTTGTCGTAATTATTGTCCTTATGGGCTTGCCACAGCCGGATGTGACGTATGTTCGGTGTATATGCTAGGGAATGACAATAAACCCAGACTCGTAAAGCATTAATATATGACTTTATTGACAGAAAGCACAAAACATTACAGTTATTAACCTCAGGATTCAGAAAAGCGAAGATCAAAAACCCACAAGAAACACAAGTAGGTAAAAATGATTTTATTTAGTAGGGAGCAGGAAGTGGAATGTCACAATGTCTGCGGGATGGAATCGCGTGGAGGTTAGTATTGTTTCTAGAGGTGAATTGGTAATTAGAAATACTCAGACTTCTTTTCTTTTGCAGGTTTCCAGTGGAGGCAGGATCTCAAGAATCCAGGTAAGGTAAATATAACAGTAGTCAAGTGGCAGGCAGACTGAACAGGCAGGCAGAGTGTCTGAGCTGACTTCTTGTTACTTTGTTTAGGAGGCGATTCATAGAGAGGATCATGTGGCAGATATTCCTGAAATGAAGGCAGAACACTTGGAGGAATATACAAGGAACATTGAGTGACATTAACAGTCCAATGAGGAATAGTGGAATAGCCTTATGCAATAGCGCCAATCAGTGAAGAGCAGTCACAGCTAGGTGCTGCAGCCAGTAATCTGCCTCGCTTTGGTGGAAGAAAAACAACAAAGTGGATGGGTCCCATCTGGTGCGTTATGGTGGTAAAGACTTGTCTGTTAAGAGCAGAGACAGACAGGGACTTAAAGAAAGTGTTAGTAAATATTTTCATCCGTTTAACAAGTTGTTCCTTAATGAAGTTTTGCTCTGCACTGGAGTTAAATAATACCTGTAACGGTAAAGTGCACTGGTTAAAACACAGACTCATGGGTAAGAAGAAACAGGGTACAGAGGTACATGTAGACTGACCCACCAGTGTCCCTGGAGCTACTGGTGGGCACTCCCTTTTAACCAATTAGGGCAGGAGGTGATGAAATGTCCAGTTTGTCCAAAGTAGATACATACTTTTGTACTATAGAGTCTTTGTCCTTCTTCTGGGGTAAGTCTTATTTGCCTTAACTGCATTGGTTTAGGATAAGGAAGGTTTGGCAGAGGAGGTGGAGATGAAGGCGAAAAGCTAATACATTTGGGATGTCTGTCTTTAGCTCTCTTTTTTAGACAGTTGTCAATATGGATAATTATGTTGAATAATTTGTTGGGGGAATCAGGGATTATTGTGGGCATCAAGTTGATCTATTAGTTGCTCTAACAAAGGATTGACAAAAGCTCTTTCCGAAGCTTGTTTGTTTCAGCCCGTCTCTCAGAAATCCACGGAAATATCTGCAACAGAACAAGTTTCTCATAGGGGATGGTCAGAAACTTTTCAGACAAACATAACAAAAGAGAGGTTTTCAATTGGGTGATTAATTAGGTAACCTTCTGCCCAACGTAGCACTTGAAGTCTTAATGAGCCAACCAGGAATCCGATCTTAGAATTACTGTATTATTATTATTTGAAATTTATTTCCCAAACATGTGGAAGAAGATGCTATGGTCAAATGAAACCAAACATCTAGACTAACACAATGTCTGAGGCAAATCTACTACCTTTCATCATGCTGAGACCATTATCCCTACAATGAAGCATGGTGGTTGCAGCATCATTATGTGGGGATGTTTTTTATCATCAGAGACTGGAAGCTGGTCAGTGTTAAAGGAAATATGGTGAAGCAAAATACAGAGAGTGCTAGAGACTTTCACAAATTTGAGACTGGGATGGAGGTTTACCTTCCAGCAAGACAATGACCCTAAACACACTGCTGAAGAAACACGCCAGTGGTTTAAGGAGAAACAGTTAACCCTCAGAAGATCTTTTGGGGAAAAATCAACCATACATTTATTTTTGTTTGTGTTTTTATTTATTTATTTATTATTTTTTTGTGTTGTCAATTAACACAATCATTCCTGACAAATCCTAAAAAAACTTTCAATTTTTTTTTTTTACTTTCTCGGATTTGTTTTAAATGCTCCCATTAACTCACAGTCACTTTATTACCCTTTAGTTCTTCTTTGGGGAAAAATTGACCCATTCAAACACACTATATATTAATGTTTTGGTCCCATGTTTATCATATCATAAAATAATGCATTCCTTTCAGATACAGGATTTTTCTTACCTTGATTCCTTTACTTGTATGATGACAAACAAAAAAACAAACAAAAAATAGACAAAAGCTCTGTGGCTGACAGCAGCCAGAATGGCGTAGGCTTGACCATAAACAGAGATTTTTTGGTGGATAGTAGATGCGGCTGGAGTTAGTGGGTGGACGGTCTTTGCAAAACTCTGGACTGGTCAAAAATTCTATTTCAGCATCCTAAGGTTGGAAAAATGCCACTTTCTCAAAAATTAAAAACAAAACAAACAACAAACAAAAAAAAAAAGCTCAGTGGCTGACAAAGGCTGGATTCATGTTGGTGGGACCAGAAATAGGGCCTTCCTGGAGGATATGGGATCCAGAATGCAGTGGGGAAGTGGACGATCTTTGCAAAACTCTGGACTGGAATTTTTTTGTAAAGAAATTTTTACAAAATTTACACATTTCTTTCCTCTCATATCAATGGTTATTGTGTCTTTAAATTAAAAATTTGTGAACAGCTGCCAGCTACCATGTGCATTTGTTTATCTACAAAAACAGCTAAAGTGACTGAAAATAGGTTAACAATGGCAATGTCCATGGGAGAGCCATATGAGATCGAGAAGTGCTACAGTTTTGATGTACTGTTGTGTATTTACACTCAAATTTCTTGAGTAAAGTATGCAGATATGCTTCCATGTGGCTTTTTGCAGATTCAGTTGGGTGCCTACCCGCATTTCAGAATTGTATTTCAATATATCTGAAAAACTACTGGAGTAAACTTTTCAAACTGCACCATCTGATATAGTTCAGGATAATTTTGTGTTTAATTTCATACTTTGCAATGAGTGCCGTTAAATGTTCTGATATCGTCCAGTCAAAGACCAGACCTCAATCCAATTGAGAAGCTCTGGTTTGATTTAAGGATTGTTGCACGCAAGCAGCATCCATTCAAACCTGAAGGAGCTAGAGTAGTTTAGTCATGAAGAAGTGACAGAATTTCCAATGGTTAGATGGAGATCATGGAGACGAACCTGAAGAGATTGATGCTGTAAACTTCTGCAAAAAGTGTTGACACAAAGTATTGAGTTTTTGGGGCTGAAAACATGCATGACCATATTTCAATTTTATATATATATTTTTTAGAATTATTTAAAAATAAATCCTCTATTTAACTTAATTATTTCCAAGTAGTTTTTGTATAAAAGTTACTTATAAACACATTTTAAAAATGTATTTAATTTCCAAGTTGTAATGCAACAAAATAAAAAGATTACCTAGATGAATTATTTTCCAATCCAATGCATGTTCACTTTGTCTGGTTCACTGGAATTTCCACCTATATTGTTCCATAACCATCCTCCTTCTGAGAACAGGGTGTCTTTGTGTTTTGTTGTAGAATTTGGAGCATTCACTTCAGTGACCATGTTCTTTCAAATGCCGGGCTGATTATCTGTGTTCACTGAAGCTTTAGTGTCTTTCTAAACAAGTATTGTCTCTTCAATCACTGTGTAGGACAACTAATTGCTCCATGAAGAATCACAGGCCATGCTGCTCATAGGGCCCTATCGTCTGATGCTGATCTTGTTGGTTGGAACAGGAGTAAAGCTCCAATTTGGGAGTGACCAAATCAAACCAGCTCGAGCACCATTGATCCCTCATCGTCCGTTTGTTGTTGTCTGGAATGCTCCTACAGAGTCATGTCGCCTACGATTCAAGGTGGACTTGGACCTCAGCATTTTTGACATTGTAGCAAACCTTAATGAGACACTGAGTGGACCAAATGTCACTATATTCTACCACAGCCATCTGGGATGCTACCCATACTACTCCAGTTCTGGGGATGCCATCAATGGTGGCCTGCCGCAAAACCAGAGCATATCCAAACATTTGAGCAAAGCCCGGGTGGACATTGACAAGTTGATTCCCCACAAAGATTTTCGAGGCCTAGGTGTAATTGACTGGGAAAACTGGAGGCCTCAGTGGGTCCGAAATTGGGGTTCCAAGGACATTTACCGCAAAAAGTCCAAGGAACAGATCCAAAAACTTCACCCAAACTGGCCAGAGAGCAAAGTCGAAAAGGAAGCAAAGGAAAGTTTTGAAAGTGCTGGGCAAGCTTTCATGAATCTGACCTTAGAGCTGGCTAAAGCTCGCAGGCCAAATGGATTGTGGGGGTTTTACCTGTTTCCAGACTGCTACAACTATGGCTACAAACAACACCCACAACGCTACACTGGGGAATGTCCCAATGTTGAACATGTCCGCAATGATCATTTGATGTGGCTCTGGAAGGAGAGCACCTCCCTCTATCCATCCATCTATCTGGACTATGAGTTGAAGTCCTCACCAAACACGGTCAAGTTCGTCCACTACAGAGTCAAAGAAGCCATGAGGATAGCCTCCATTGCACGGACAGACTTTACATTACCTGTTTTTGTCTATTCCAGACCTTTCTACGCCTACACCTTTGTTGTGCTGTCAGAGGTACATTTTTAGTTTTAATAATAAAACACAGTTTCTTAGTTAATTTCTGATGGAACTTTGTTTGCATGTGTTACCATTGTCTCTCTCCTTTTGTTTTATGTTGTTCTAAACTGTTAGGAATTTTTGACTGTTTTTAAATGTTGTATAAAATTATGTTAGTAATTTGAATCGCCATGTGCCCTAAAACAGCACAGACCAAAAAGTAGATAATTAGATTGTTATAATCACAGGCTTAAAATGTTTTGTTTTTGTTTAAGAGTGACTTAGTTCACACCATTGGAGAAAGTGCTGCCGTGGGAGCATCAGGAGTTGTCCTCTGGGGATCATCAGAATATGCTCGATCACAGGTGACTGTTGAAGCACGACAACAACAACAAAAGTTCAAACTGTTTCCAAACAAGAAATAGTCTCATATCTTTCATTTGACTTAAACAGTTTATTTTAGATGCTCATTAATAATTAAAAGTCTAGAATTCCTTGAAGGAATGTAAATCGTCATCCACTTTTCATGCCAGAATGTTAAACTAAGATTATTTTATGATGAAAAATTATGAAGTTATAGCACATTTGGTCAAACCAGATAAGTGACTTTATGTGCAATATTGTGAGATTTTGCATGATCTATAAACTTTTGAAGCATCTCTTGAGGATGACTCTCAGCTACTACCACTCCAAAATTTAGCTTTACATTTGTAAAACTGGCTGAGGTGGAGCCATGTTAGTGTTGGCTAGAAGTGAATTAACCCCATTCAATTCATCTTGAATGGGGTTGACTGCAAAAGTTAATTAAAATTTAACATTAACATTAAAATCTGTCCATTGCTTCATGAGAGTTTTGGCTAGAAGAGAGACAGAATTTATGCCAATAGTTAAAACCAACGTTTTAAGCAAAAATATTGCACAATGTGTAGTGCTCTTAGTATGTGTTGGGAACAATAGTCAGCTACTACATCAAGATTTAGCACAATATCTGTAAATTGGCTGAGTTATAACCACCTTTGTGTCGCCTAAGGTCAGTTAGCTATGGCAGCCATCTTGAATTGTATTGACTTCAAAAGTGAGTTATAGATATACATTCAGTGTTTACTTTCTGAAAGTTTCATTAAAATTCATCTAGTTGTTTATATTATTAGAATATTTTGCAGACAGGCAAAGCTGACTGTCATAATTAATGGCAATTTTTTAAACACAGATTTACTGTCAGTGCTCAGAATATGTGTTGCAATTGACTCTAAGCTATACTTTTAGCTTAATATCTATAAAATGGACTGAGTAATAGCCATTTTTGTTATTTTTTAACATCATTTGACTGTGGCAGCCACCTTGAAAGGGGTTTATTTCAAAAGTTAATCATCTATAAATGTACATCCAATGATTACTTTCTGATAGTATCATTACAATCTGTACAGTGGTTTGTGAGATATTTTGCTAAGGCTAGAGAAATGAACACACGCATAGATATGGGCAAAATCATTATTTCTCTTGCCTTGCTGTGGACAGTAATCATAGTCATATTGGATGACTAGTTAAGTTACATTTCATTATATTACAAAATAAAGAGATAAGAAACTATTCAGAGTATCATAGACAGGGCCAAAGTGTCATTAAATGGCTTTGTCCAGCTAAATATTTCACTTTTGAACTTAATGGTTTAGTTTATTACATAACAAGAATCTTATTCATTAAATGTTAGTTCTTTAATTTCTTTGCTAAAATATTTTTAGTATTTTGCTTAACAATAGTATAACTAATGTGGAAATCTAATATTGTAAGATGGAAAGAATTCATTTGTTACCAGTTTAAAACTTGAAGAACCATCCAATCCCTGTTTTAAACTGTTAAATATAGTTTTATGTCCCCTTGTTTCTCCAGAGAAACTGCCTTACTGTGAAGAATTACATTGATGGTCCTCTGGGACATTATGTTATCAACGTCACATCTGCAGCTAAGCTGTGCAGCAAAGCACTTTGCAAGAAGAATGGCAGATGTGTTCGCAAGAGCCTGGACTCGGGTGTTTACCTGCACCTCAACCCTCGCTTTTTTAACATTCGCCGCAACCCAGCATCCAGGGGCCCCCGTTTCCATGTCAGGGGTCACCTCAACAATCACGATATCCTGGACATGAAGCACAAGTTCACCTGCCAGTGCTACCAGGGCTGGACTGGAGTTTATTGTGAGATTCCCCAGGCTTTGTCCCCTCCTCCTTCATCACCACCTCTGCATCCTGCCCCATCCCCTCACCCTTGGGGCACCAACCTACTGGCAGATATTCTGCTCCTTATTTCGCTTCATTTCTCCTGTCTTTGCATTATTATGTTCTTGGGACTTTGTCTGATTATTAAGTGTTTGATCTTGTAGGTACCAACAATATTTTAAAGCTGCCATTCCTTTAATATTCACTAGATCAGTGGTCTAAATAAATAGATTTTACAATAGCAGACGTTCTGTGTTCACTTTGCTCTTCAGATCCTTAGTGCTGAACACTTTCATAAATATTGTTCGAGAGTATAAACTTGAGATTATGGACATTACTTGAAGAAGACTTTGTTCAATAAAAATCCCAATGCATATTAACTGCTACCTTTAATGCCAGAGATTTAGACTAAAACCATTTTATGTTGAGAAATGAGTTGTTAGCCATTTTAGTCAAACCTTGCAAAATAACTTGCATGATTTGTTAGTGCTTGAATTATGTTGTAAATGAATCTGACCACATCTAATTTTAGCTCAATAACAATAAAATTGACTAAGTTATATACATTTATATGTAGGCTAAAGTCAGTTACCTGTGGTGGCCATCTTGAATTGGGTTGACTCCAGCAGGTAATTAGTTGTAGAAGTCCAACCAATGATTACTTGCAGAGAGTTTCATTAAAATCTGTTCAGTAATTCATGACATATATTTGCTAATGGACAAACATGCATGCACATGTGGGCAAAAACATTATTAATGGATAATTTGATATCTATCCATATTAGAACAATTTGGTTCTTGTGTAGGTACAACACATATCTTTCAACATCGTAAAATATATCTATTTTCTTTAGCCGCTTTTTTTGGGTTGGAGGGAGCTGGTGCCTATTTCCAGCAGTCACTGTGCAAGAGCCAAGACACACCCTGGACAGGTCTCCAGTCCATCACAGGGCCACATAGAAACAAACAAGACAAACAACCATCCACACCCTTACTCACACTTAGTGACAATTTAGAATCATCATTTAACCTAACATGTTTTTGGTCTTTGGGCCGAAACCAAAGTACCCGGAGTAAACCCACACATGAACATTGAAAACTACACCCTTACAGGCCCCAGGCCTGGAGGTGAACCTGTGACCTTCTTGCTGTGAGGCAACGTCTGTTCTGCCATGTCGTCCTAAATAGCTATCCATCCATTTTCTTTTTCATGCAGGGTCATTGGGGTTTTCATGTTTATCTCAAGCAGTCATTGAGTAAGAGGTGGACAGGGTGCCAGTCCATCACAAGGCCACATAGATACATACAGAACACACAATCATTCACACTCTGACTCACAGCAAGTGACCATTTAGTTACCAATTAACCTAACATGGATGTTTTGGTTGTGGGAGGAAACTAAAGTGCCATGGGGGAACATGTATACTCCACACAGAAAGGTGTTGCACTAGTGCCCTTCTTACTGTGTGGCAGCAGCTCTAACCACTGCAACCCACAATTCTCATTCTCAGCACAGTAGTGTGCTGAGAATGAGAATAAGAAGCTCTGATCAAAACAAAAAAAAAAGTTCAATAAGACCAATGAAACATAATTCTCAATTTGTTTTCCAAATTTAACATTCCACAGCATAAAAAACTAAACTTTTTAAAAATGTGTAACATTTCTGTCTAGTGTGTGACAGTGATGATAACCTTTGCATTAACTACTGTGACATTTTTGTGATTAGAGTTGTTTTAAAACAGCAGGGATCTTGTTAAGTCCCCTCTCAGATAATCTATTAGCTTGTCAACTTGGTGTTGTGTTGAGCTGTTTACCCATTAAGTTCTGTTTCCCCACCAGCTTCTTTTTTTTTCTTTTGTGAACCCCCACTATCTTTTCCCAAGATTTAGGAGACTCCCTCACAAATTCCATTCGCCATAGACCTTGATGGAGCATAGTGAGATACTGGCTTTATGAGTGAATATTGCACATTCAGTGTTTGGTGAGTAAATGGAGGTGAAAACTAAAATCAGTAACGCCTCTTAAAGGCTGCTGGAGTTTAGTACTCTTGTACAAAGGTGTAAAATCAAAGTGAAAACAAAAATCTATAAGTTTTTTTTTTTTTTTTTTAACAC
>JAOXNZ010000064.1:1440218-1457868 GCA_028566095.1 Kryptolebias brasiliensis | reverse complement strand
CATTAAAAAAAATAAAAACTCACTGAAGGATTAACCGCTGAGGATCTGACGCACATTAATATTGCTAATAATTGAAACTCTGAGGATTCTGCTTCGCTTCCACCTCTGCGCCACAATCTGCTCAGCTTGAGTGCGGCGCAGTGTGCATGATGTGAAGTCGAACAGCTGACATCAGCACAATAATTCAGGACACAGACCGTTTTTTTTTCCGCAAATGCAACTTTTTTCCTCACACTGTAGCTAATGTAGACTATCGACAGTAAATGTGCAGATATTGTGGGTAATGTAATGTGAGTCACAGGACTAATTCCTAAATGATTTGTGCAAACTACAACTTTCTTTGGCAATATTGCAGGGACATTGCCATTAAAACTAAAATGAAGCCACGCAACTCTGTTTTCCATGATTGGGAGAACATGCTCTATATACACATGTTCTCTATTTCAGCCGACCACAAAACATTTTCCAGCAGACATTGAGCTAAATGTTTAAAGTAAAAAAGTCCTCTGAAAGCAATGTATACAATGACAGTGGCTCAAGAGGTACAGGCTTTTCCTGTAGCCGGACAAGCCCCTACACTACAAGCCCCCTAAGGACTTTGTTTAGATTTTTAAATTTTCCAGTAACAGAATAAAAAGGCCTAGTAATTTGTCTCAATTAAAATTCAACCAGAAATTTAAATAAATAAGCAAACAAGCAAGCAATTAGTTTGAATGATGTTCTTAGAGAGAAATGAGACCCAACCAAAATCAGAATGCACAGGCTGTACAAAAATCGGAGTCCGCCTTTAAAACTGATACCGCTATATCCCTAATTAGCACTTAAATTATAGCACAACTTAATTTACAAAATTAAAAGTGGGAACTTAGTAAACATTATTTCCTTACCAAAGCCATCACCTACTTGCTTGTTAGATAATAAGCTAAACCTTCAGTCCTAGAGTTAGTTTTTGTGCAACAAAAATAAAAATTTTGAAAGAAGAGAAACTTTCAGACATAAGTTGAATTCTGACCTTCAGATCTTTGGCAAACTCCGTATGGTTGTCATAGACGAGAACATTAGCGATGAGACTCTTTTTTGCCTTAGAGAAGGAGGTTGGGCCTTCTGTGATGCCTGGCTGAACGATTACTTCAAGCAGAGTGTGGGGACACCTGGTCCCATCCCACACCTGGGAGGAAGAGAGACAAAAACATTTGAAAAACATGACATAGTAATGTAAGTGAGCAGGATGCATTTGTGCAACTCCTGCTCATTACACATATACTTAAGTCTAAATACATGTATAACAGGAGACAAAGTAATCATATTAGAGCAGAGGCTGTAATTCATATACATGTATAAATTCCTAAAATTTGTGCAACAGTGTTTTAACTAAACAGACATTGGGGTAAAACAAACAAAAAATATAATGTAATTGTAACCCACATGAAACATTGGGCTACTAAACCCATACCTGTAATTTAGGTTGTAATACCTGGAGGGTCCACCAGAGGGCGCTCAGTGTTTCTGACTTGAGTTTAACCAGTGTGGTTTGGTCATTTTTCCCTACATTCTGAGGCACGCTCTTTACATGTGCACTGACCGACCAAACTGTGAACCTTAGGACTTGTCTATAAGCAACAGAAGTGACCACTTATTACTATCTATGGAAATTCCAGTGAGTGACCGAGATGACCGTTTGTTGGGTAATAGCTTGTGGAAATCCCGATTGGTTTTATAGTGACTCTGGATTCTTTGATTGTGATGGAGAGCCGAGCCCCTGTGGACTGCGGACGGGTGTAAACGATGTGGCCAGCCGGGACATCATTTCGCGGAAGAACCTTCACAAATCCGAAAAATCCATTTTGGGTTGCAGATAAGATCCCATACACAACACTACCCAGGGTAGCAACGTTGCTAAAAAACTTAACTCAATTTTATTTTATTTTTTCTAAAAGGAGGTAAAGAGCTCTATTTAATTTGGTTATTGTATTTTATTTTCAATATTTGTAAACAAAGTCTGTTTCTAATTGCTTTGTTGGGAAGCAATAAAATAATCAGTTCAGCATTCAGTTAGTGACATATCATTACTCTTGGTAGAACCTAGTAGATGTCTAGCGCCTGTCCCATACTGGTCCACTTTAAGTGTGCTACATAATGTTTGTTCAATACTGATAAAATGCCTTTAAATGTTGATAATGCTTTAGCTGGAACACAGGATGAAACAGCATTGGCAATAACACATGCAACGTTACACCACTGAAGAGTGAATGGGGATGGGAGGGATGAGAGTCAGCTCCTCCATGTTTGGAGGCCACGGTTCTCAACCAGAAAAAGATGGAATGCTTCCCCTGGGTTGGGATCAGTTTTTGTCTCAAGCAGAGGATTTCAAGTATGTGGGCATTGTGTTCACAAGTGATGGCACAATGGAGAAGGAGATGGACCAACAGATCGGGGCGTCATTCACAATAATGAGGGCATTGGTCTGTTCTGTCGTGGTGAAAAAGGAGCTGAGCTAAAAGGCAAAGCTCTCAATATACTGGTCCATCTATTGCCCCTTTTCCACTAGTGCTGTAGAGGCACTAGTGGAAAAGGG
The DNA here is from genome assembly GCA_028566095.1 of Kryptolebias brasiliensis. NCBI lineage: Eukaryota > Metazoa > Chordata > Actinopteri > Cyprinodontiformes > Rivulidae > Kryptolebias > Kryptolebias brasiliensis. The sequence continues at coordinate 1,455,293 of JAOXNZ010000064.1, read as the reverse complement.
GCATATGTTCCGACCTTCACCTTTGATCATGAAGTATGGATGATTGAAAAAACAAGGTGGCTGAAATGGACTTCCTTCATAGGGTGGCCGAGCTCACCCTCAGGAAGGTAAGGAACCTCATTGTCCAGAGGGAGCTCTGAGTAAAGACGCTACTACTCCACATTAAAAGGAGTCACCTAAGGTGGTTCAGGCATCTGATCAGTAAGCCTCCTGGGCACCTCTCTTTGGAGGTTTTCCAGGCATGTCCCACTGGGAGGAGACCCCAGGGAAGACCCAGAACCTCCTAGAGGGATTATGTATCCTTTCTGGCTTTGTGATCACCTTAGAACCCCCCAGAGAGTGTTGCTGGGAAAAGGGAGATATGCGTATGCATAGATAAGCTGTAGAAAATGGATTAATAGAAAATTCTAACTCCTGTAAAATTTTAAGTAGCGTTGCTTGAACTGCATACTTTGCAGTTCTTCAAAAATGGTCAATATTTTTTTAGAATAGGAGGCTGCAGTTGCAATTCCGTAGATCTTTCTCCTCTAGACTCTGAAGCATTAACTTGGCCTCTGATTATCATCATGTTGGAAAGTCTAACTAAATTCCTTCTGCAGGTCAGGCTAAGTGCAATTGTGCAAATTGTCATTCTATACTTTCTGAAAATGAGACATTCATCTTGCCATCATCTTTGACTGAATTCTTTCTGCCTTTGTAGCTTCTAATTTTTCCCAAAAAGAACATCCACTTTGATGATTCTCATTAGGGATGGTGCATTTCTTTTGTCAAAGAGGTGATTGACTATAATGTTGAGCCTCCCAGTTCCAGGGCCTATGGTGGCCATAAAGTTCACTCCAAATAACTTTGTTTTATAAGTTTATTGTCTAGGTGCTGTTCTGTGGCATTGATGTAGTAACGTCTTTTTCTGTCAACCCAAATGTGACGATAATTTTTATTTAAAGACAGATCTTGAAAAAGCTACATCACTTTTCTGCAGTCAGGCCTGTACTTCAGCTGAAGTACAGTAGTTTGAAATGTGCAGAGGCCTCACAAGAGCTACAAAACTCATTGACCGTTTATACAAAGGCATTAATTACAATCAAATATGTCACATGGATGGAGATATAGTTGCTTATTAGGCCCAGTCTGACTAAATGCATTGTATATTTGTCCTATATATACACAGTAAGCAGCAATTTATTTCTCCATAATCTCACACCAAAACACAATAATTTAAAAATGAGTGGGCACCATACCAAATAAAAGAAAGATTTTCTACTGAAATACTTTTCTAAATGACGATCAATATTTCACAGTTTCTACCTATTTACATAACCAGCTGGGCACAAATGTCAAGAGAATGAAATGGCAGACAAAAAAGGCTAAAATTCATTTTTCAAGGGGTCTGTATGTTCACTTTTAGGTGCAAAAATAGACCTTCAACAGGAACCAACTAAGGTAAACTGACCATGTGATCAAGGAGGTTCCAGGAGGTATATTCTGGAGACCTAGACTATGCTTCACACATAAACCAAGCCTAAATTGACTAGAGATCCCATAAAAAGAGCTGCAAAATGTTGGAGAGAAGGACATAGACTGTTGTATGAACCTCAGCTAAGCTCTATAATGAAAAAAGTGTTATTTGTTTATTTATGGTATTGAAAGTACTAAAAGAAGGCTGTGCAAAAATGTTCATCATACAATATAACCTGGTCTTATTTTGATAAGGAAACCCCTTCACTGCAATAAAAGCTGTTGTGTAACAACAAGCTGAGGGCAGCTTTAGAAATATGTAAGTGCTGACTGGCAGCAGACCAGAACTCTCTGCCAAATCCTGTTGAAATGTATCTCTTCTATCAGCTTCACTGGCAGAAAACCAACCATCACTTACATCCTCATTACTGTTCTACAAACTGAGTAGGCAGGTAAAACTGCACTAGACCAAAATGCAATGGCCTGACACCTCTGATTATTGAAGACACCGGAGGATTTATTGCAAGATATAGAAAAAGAACAAATCCAAAGAAAAAGTATGAATCTCAATGAGTTACACAGTTACTAAAACCATTATATTAAAGGTTAACAATAACCTTAAGGATTAAGACATCAGGTTAGCTTCTTAACAAGACAGCAAGTTGCATTACTTATCCAAAAAACTGATGAATGTGATCAATAAAAATAAAATGTAAAGAATGGAAAGGAAGAGGCAGAAGAAATTTCTGCAAAATTTCTGTTGTGTGATGCAGTATAAATCTCCAGGTTTAGCCATCAGAGACAAAGAAAAAGTGATATTAAAGCAATGCTAGACATAAAGATAAGTCAGAATGCCTCCAATTCAATGTGAGAAACTGAAGAATGCTTAAAGTGGTACAGAAAATGGCTTTAGCCTTATTATTTTTATTTTTAATGCAGGATTTTTATCGTTGCAAACCACACAGTGTGAAGAGAGCATGTATCTAGAGACTGAGCACACTTTCTGACCCAAGAGGACAACTCAGGTTTAACTGATTTAGGTTTCCAAGGGCAATCCTGTTGGCAGTTATTTGAATGGGATATGGCAATTTGCAGCAGAAGCCAGTTTTCCTAATGTAATTGGAGTTATCAACTGCACACACATTCCTATAAAAGCACAATCACAGGATGACTATGTATCAATCATGGTTAATATAAGTTGGCATTTTTGACCAAACATGCTTTAAAACACTTTCAATGTCAAAGTAAAATCTAATTTTTACAGAGTAATACCAATTAAATGTAAATATGTAAAGTGATTGCATAAATATTCACACTCTTTAAAGTGACTGTCTTAATGTAGCTCAGAGAAAAGATTATTGAAAAGTACAAGTCAAGGAATGAATACAAGGCTGGGATGGGAGAGACTGTGCTACAACAATGCCCTTGTTCTTCACCGATTTATAGAAAAGCAGCAAAAAGAAAGCCAATGTCGAAGAAAACTCATTAAATCTTGACTAGAGTTTGCCAAACGGCATGTGAAAGACTCCATGTCAAGTGCTTCTTGGAAGCCAGCCCTAGTTGAGATTGAAGCTGATTTTTCTTCAACGGCGGTTTTCTCTTTGCAACTCTCCCATAAAGCTTAGACTGGTGAAACCCTTCAGAGTGCTCACAGGTGACTTGGCGGCCTCTCTCACTATTCTCTTTCTTAAACGGTCACTAGTTTGTGAGGATAGACTGCTCTTGGTAGATTTACAGGTCCCATATTCCTTCCATTTCTTAATGATGGATTCAACAGAACTTTAAAATACTTTTGTATTCATCCCAACTTGTACTTTTCAAGAATATTATTGAAAACAGTGTAATATATGTTGTGTTGTTTATTTTACATATTTACCTGACCGTAAATTTTTATTTAGTATTTTGTACGGCTGAATTTAAATTTCAAAAGTAATAAATGTGAAAAAAAAAAATATATATATAATAAAAATAAAATCTATGTATGTTTTGAACATTTGCTTGAATGATTTTCTTTGAGTTACTCTCAGTAAAACTAAGTCTGTTCTGGGATCAGGCTTGGAACAAACAATCTTTTCTGACATTCTGTTCAGGGACAAGGACTGATGGAAAAAAAAAATCAATTTTCTTTATACATAAACCACCAACTGCAAAAATAATTACATATATCCATTACACAGGGAGTTGTAGAAGGTAGATGTTAGTTGTTACCATAGAAAAAAAACAGTTATGATCTGGATTTGCACTTTTCTTTAAGTTTCTTACCCTCAGCAGTGTGCAGGTGCTTTGGATAGAAGCTTTGGCCAGCAGCTGACAGGTCAGGTCAAAATACACTTTAGGCTGAATGGCAGACAAAGGGACTGTAGAAGAAACCAAAGGGCATAGACCCTCACTGGCAGCCCAAGATTGTAGCTCCTCCACAGTCCGCCGGTCCTCCTCATCGAAGTGGAAGGATTTGCTAGATGTCCGAGGCTCCACAGCTCCACCCACTGATCCGTCAAATGTCACCACAGAGAATCCAAATGTGTTGACCAGTGTGATAGAGTTGTTGAACAACTTAGCCTGTGCATAAAAATGTAGGAATGTTTTAATTGATTCTTTTTTTTTTTAAAAGCTGATGTTTTTTGAAGTAATATAATGTTGTATATGAGGGATTTTCAAGAAGCTACACCTCACACTGGATGATAACCCTGCTACAATGTAAAGAATCAGCCAAAACATGAATGGTTTTTGCAGAGTGTTGGGGAGGTCTTAAGGTGTGTAATTTGAATGCAGTGGGCCCCGCATGCATGATTGAGCAGAATGAGCCCACTATAGCCATCATTTTTGCTGTATTTTAGTTTAAATTTGTCAATATTCATGATTTTTTTTTTTTTATGTTTTCAAACCACATAATTATATATATATATATGATCATAAAATTACCAGCAATTGCCCAGCTCTGCATCTGGTAAGCTCCTTGCACCTAACTTTTAATCAGTCATTGTTCCTCCTGAGTCCCGCATCACCTTATCTACTAACTCTGACCAACTCAAAAAAGTGTAGAGCAGGCTCGTGACTTTCTGTTTTCAACAGATGTCCTGTAGATAATGTAGTTTATAAAACTTGGCCAAAGCTTCGGTAAAACAAAAACTCAGTACTGGCAGGTTTCTGAGAAGTGCTGGTACGCTATAAAAAGTGACAGTATGCTAAGGACGAAAATTTATAAGTGCTGGTACCAGCCCAACTCAAGCACTGGGTGGCAGTGTATCAAGGTCCTGAATGAAGCATGGGGGAGCGCGATGGAAATCTGAAGCAAGATTGGCCATACTGGCGTGATGCCGTGATGCTGCAAAAATGACAGTGACACGGTCATGAAAACAACCGTAGCAGTTTTGATACCTGTGACAGTAGCATAGCATGATCTTCTAGAAAATAGTTGAATCCAGAGAGTCATGTCAGGCTGACCTCATAGAGCATGGTGAGGGTGCAGGAGAGCATTTTGAGAATGCGCAAAGTAGAAAGAAAACCCTGTTTGGTAGTACTGAGAGGTTTTCCAAATTTGCTGTAATTTAGCTACGTTACAATGGGCCATGGAGAGCATAGCCAGGCTCATCATCCTGTGTGAAGGGGACCTTAGGAAATAAAGTACTGTTCAATCTAATTCAGTTCAATTTGACATCATGTATTTCATATTTATTCATTTGTCAAAGATGTCATTAACTTCAAACACATATTTTCACTTTAAGAACAACAGTTAACTGGGGGTTTTGGGTGTTCCTTAACCTAAAATGAAAACTCTTTCTGACTAGACCTTGACTCTATGCAGGCGGACGATGTCTCCAATCTTAAAGATTCTGGGATGGTCCTTCAGCTTCTCACAGAAGATGGTGCATCCAATATTGTGGTTAGACTGGTCAGTAATCTTCAGAGTGGAGCAGAAATCTACAGGAAAAAAACTTCAGTTGTTAAAAACAACTTTAGGGTTTTATCATAAAACACAACAACTCCAGATAGTTCAAATGTTTCATAGATAGTAACAGTGAAAATAAAATACTAAGAAGATGATCAAGAATGTTGAATATTATTTCATTGTATACGTGTTTTCTTCTGGTAACCTTTTCAATGCAAGTTACATTAGATATTATGAGGGAAAAAAAATATTTTAATTAAGAGCATTTCTTTGGGTGTCCAAAGTCACTACCAAGAACCTCTGTCCTCTTTGTTTTCGGTTTGAAAATCTCATATTTATAAGGAAAAGGTATGTCACACATTCAGTAAAGAGATCGGCAAACTTTGATTCCTCATTTTTATCTCTTTTCAGCTTTTCAAATCACACTGCATTTACTATACCTCAGAAGTAGAATTAGGAGGTTAAAACTGACTTGCTTTTGGCTTTATTAATAACACCAAATTCTTATCAGAAGTTAAGTATAGCACTTCATTCAGACAAAATGAGCTAATATGCTCCACCAGTACTCTGTACAGTTATTTACCACATCTGTTCTCAAAAGTCTGACTTATTATTGTCTTTATTTTTTTCCGCTAGAAGTTAAAAAATGTTGCAAACCAACAAAACAAAAAAGTTGTAATTTCAGATTAACTAATTTAGGTCATCAATAAATTTGATGGAAAAAAAATGTAAGTATTTGGCAATACAACAACCAGTTAAGTATTTATATGACATTTAACAGAGTGCTAGTCTGCTGAGGCCAGTTTGCTTTATGTGCCATTTTGATTTGTCAGTCAAAATACTGCACATTTTCTTTCAGGTTTTCTAAATATAATTTTGGTCCTTACAACAATCTCAAGAGAGATGCCCCACAGAGTGTTGCATTCTGCTCTCTAAAATCAGTTGCTGAAAAAAGGACTTAAAGGACTTAAGGCTAAAGAGGTGAGCTTCTGTACTATAATCCTGTTGTGTTTTGTTTAAAGCCAACCACAAACCTTTTTACAAGGAAACCTGTTCAAAAAATCTTTTGTAAGTTGAAAAAAAGGGCGATATTACAATTTTTCTAAATTAAAAGTTGCAGAGAACTAAATTTTATTTATGAAACAATTTTTTATGTCCAGCAGATGACCAGCAGAAAATTATTGTGTTATTGATGATTAGAGTAAGGTAATATATCAAGTATATTCGACATAGTGTTTTTTTCTTGTGCAACACAAAAAAAAACTATATCTCCAATAAAGTCTAAATTTTAATGACCTTTTTTCAGTCATCTGCATATAATTCAGTAAAAGTTTAGTTTTCCCAGTTTCTTTAAATGCATCATAGCTCGCTCCACCTTCCATCCTGAAAACCCTGGTAGATGCCAACCTGATCCCCCTCCCTTGCCCATCAAGAAAAGTGCAGTGGGCTCTGTGTCTATTCCTTGGGAGTAAGGGAAGCAGCATTTAGCAAGCATTGAGAGACTGTAAATGAGCGAACTGTTTCTCAAGAAAAACATAACTGGATCTTTCCTCATTCATTTGGATTTACTTTGAACAAACTCAGGTTAATTACTAAAACTGGCTCTGTTTTTTTATGTGAAGGGATCTCAGGATTCCTAATTTTGAAAGTCAGATCACCACCATAGAAATACTCTGGACTTTTTGAAAGCTACTATGTGCCTGATAGGCATCAACATTGTTGTGTCTAAGGACACTCAAGTGGCAGTGTATGTGCTGCATGATGATTCAGAGACTCATGGAGACAGTTAGCTAACAAGCTAAGAGATAAAACAACTATCAGACATGACAATATTGGTAAATGGCCTGCACTTGTATAGCGCTTTATCAAGTCTGAGGAGTCCAAAGCACTTTACACTACAATCAGTCATCCACGCATTCACACACTGATGGTGGTAAGCTACATTGTAGACACAGCCACCCTGGGGCAGACTGACAGAAGTGAGGCTGCCATTACACTGGCACCACCAAGCCCTCTGACCGCCACCAGTAGGCAAGGCAGGTGAAGTATCTTGCCCATGGACACAACGGCTGAGACGGACGGAGTGGGGGCTGAAATCGGCAACCCACCGGTTAAAGGAAGAACCCCTACCTCCTGAGCCACTGCCGCCCTATTAGACAAAAGGGTTGGAGGATAGACTTGTTTTCATGCCATTATTAAATGGAAAGTTTTGAAGTGCAACTAGCTTTATTTTGGTTCGTGTTCTGTCTCATAGCCTGTCAAAGTATATTTAGAGCAGTGGTCATTATGCTTTAACATAAATTATTTTATAAAACTCCTGGCCAGAATTTGCTGCATTTATTTTAAACCTAAGCCACTTATAATGATTGTGCTCTCAATGGCCATGGTCACGTTTGTTTTTTCAAAACAGTTTTGAATTGATTTTGTGTGATTTGACTGCACGTGGTCAGCTCTGAAGCCTTTGTTCACTTCAGGTGGAAAAACATCCCAAAACGTTTTGCAATTGGATGTCAGTTACCCATGATGTATGCAAATCCACACATTGTCAGTGTGCAACAAACAGAGTTGCCCACTGACCATCAGAAGGTCTGGTGATGGTTCTGGAATATTAGCAATACAATCAGGCCCTGTTAACATGAGAACGATCTCTGGAAATGTTAGTGTAGTAGGCGTGCATGCAGTCTAGACTAGAGAATGTAAACAGTTACATCCAAAATGGTGAGTACATGGACGTTTGTTTAGACTTACAGTGAAGTTGCGTTGCTGCTACAAGTTGAAAAGGGTGAGAAGCACAAACAGCACTCTGCTGTTTGCTACTATTGTTTATCTACTCATGTATGTGCAGAACAGGCATTGACAGCAGCTGTCTGTGGAGCGCCTGTGCAATTTCACACATTGCTACTTCCATTGAAATGCAAATAGGAGTGCCTGAAAATATCCACTCTGAGGCCTGGGTTCAGAAAGCTTCAGTTTCAGAGGAAATGAGTGCTGTTGTCATGTACACAAATGGCTGAACCAGAGCATAAAATCTACTACTATTACTACTTACTACTACTACTCAAAAACAGGATTACGTAAACAGCCCCTCAGACGTCTGACATATATTGTTTTGACATTAACATAGTTCAGACTCATTTGAATTGCGTCTTTGTTGAGTCTTCTCTTAATAGGTGTAATTACCAAATAGATGCAATAAAAGAGAAATAAAGAAGCAAAATGATTAGTAACTTCACAGAGCTCAGTTTAAGGGCAGACTGCAGATTTTAATCTGTAAAATTCCTCCACAGCCTCAGAGTTGATATGAATCTAACATCAACTTTGTGTTTAATTAGGTGAAAATACTGCAACATAATGCTGTTGTTTTGTGACTGACAAAACATCATAGCTGACAGTGAACCACAGCCACAGTCCAACAGCTCTAAAACAATTAAACATTAAACCAGATAAACTCACCTATACAACGTACTGTAATTCACTTGGATTAATAAAATTCCAACAAAATGCTATATCTATCGGCTAGCTAAAGATGGAGGTTAATGACAAACGTGAACAAGGCTTATGCGACATATGTTTCTGTTCTAAATCTGATCATTTACCACAGTTCTACGGTTGAGTTTTAGCTTGCATGTGCAAGTACTGTGTACAGATTTATTGGTTTTGTCTTTGATTCCGATTAATTATTCACTCCGGTTCATTGAAATCAGTACCTGATATGTAAAGGGTGACTGGTCAGAAATATTGCTATATACCTTTTTGGTTATAAACATAATCAATTAAAGTATTTTTAAAAATTTTTCATTTAAAACCCTTCAAAGATTTGTCAAAATATAAATAGTAAAAGAAAAAACAAGGAAAAAGCTCTCATCTGTCAAATAGTTACAGGAAGTACACACACTGTCTTCTGTTTTAAAGACATTCAGTATTAACATATTCTGGGTTACTGACATACCTGTGCCACGGGTCTGGAATGGCTGTTTAAAGAACACCACCACACCATAGACATTAACAACAGATTCATCCTTCAGATCATCCAGTCTTGTATATGTGTATTTTGGAGTCTTGGTAACCTTGGAAACCTGAAGAGAAACAATATTCCAATAAACAGTATTCCAACATATCTGGATAACATTTATTTAAGCTACAACTGACTGTGAATACTCAAAACATTATGAAGTATACTGCATTCAAGTAGTGTTCGAAATGTAAAAACACTGTGTCTAACAAGGTTGAGTCAAGTCCTCTGGACGGTTTCTTTGTTGAAAATGTTTTGTCTTATCAAAAAGACTTCTTTATTCTGAGAAGCTCCAAGTCTTATAAACACCACCTTTGCATAGTGAATCAACCAGTAGGAAAAGGGCAGAGTACAGCTGAGATTGAACCTCTGATGCAGACAGAATGGCAGCACTCCCAAGAGCCTGCAACTCACATCTTCCATCAGTGGGCACCAGGCGAGCAAGATCCTTCAGAAGACACAGATCCAGCTGCTGAATGAACAGGTGAGACAGACCAATTTCACCACTGAAGCTTTAGAAGAGTGCATCTGACAAAAACTAGCATGCCTAGATCAGACTACATTCCAGCAGGTGATGAATTTCACAGAAAAGGCCCGCTTAGCACAACATGTCAAGTCCCAGACCTGACAACAAAAGAAGTTTAATTTACTGGCAACACATCAAGCTCATCTCAATCTTAACAACAACATACTCAGTGACAGACAACACACCGGAACACAGTCACACGCCAGGGAGACAGAGAAGTGGGTGAAGAACCTATCTGACAGACAGCTCACCCAGCCAGAGACAGGGATTTTTGCCAGGGGACTGAACTTTGCGGGTGCACTCAGAAGAATTTCTCTGGTGGAGCAGGACAAGGCTATTGGCCATATTCTGTACCACAGACTATACCCAGGGGAGTCCACGCCTAGTCTGTATGTTTTACCCAAAATTCACAAACAAGATGTACCGTTAAGACTGATTGTTAGCATGATTAACTCTGTCATTTACAATGTTTCCAAATACCTGGAATCTGTACTCAGCCCTTAAGTCGGCAGCTCAGAATATTACATACATAATGCCATGGACTTTGTGGATAAGGTGGGGGATGTCATCATGGAGACGGAATAAACTATGGTCTCTTTTGATGTCACATCACTCTTTACGTGCGTTCCTGTTGCTGAAGCAGTGGAGTTGGGTCTGTTGAAGGTTAAAATCGGACACCACTCTTAGCAGCAGGACCTCTCTTTCCACAGAGCAACTGTGCCAACTCTTGAAACTGTGGCCGCAGTCAACCTACTTCCCATTCAGGGTGCAATATTATGGGCAGAAACATGGGTGTGCCATGGGGTCCCCAGTTTCTCCTATTGTTGCAAATCTGTACATGGAAGAGTTAGAAAAGAGAGCCTTGGTGTCCTTCTCAGGGACAACACTAAGCCATTGGTTCAGGTATTCACAGAGTTGATGACACCTGGGTTAAAATTAAATCTCAGGAAATCCAACATTTTACAGATCACATCAACTCTGTGGATAAATATATAAAGTTCATACGAGAAGATGCAAAAGATGGCAAGTTGGCTTTCTTGGACTGTGAGGTCTCAGTCTCGGAAGGAGGACATTTGGAAACTGATGTTTACTGCAAACCCACACACACAGACCAGTACTTGCAGTTTGACTCCCATCACACTCTGGAACACAAGTTAGGAGTCATCAGAACTCTGTACCACAGAGCGGACAGCATACCCACAAACTCCCACACAAGACAGGCCCTGAAGCAATGTGGAAATCCTAACTGGGCCTTCCTGAAAGCAGATATGAAACCCAAACAGGACTCCAGCCAGTGACCGGGTGAAACTAGGACCCCAAACCCAGAACCAGACCAGTCATCATTCTGTATGTTGCAGGTGTTTCAGAGAAACTGAAAAGTTAATTTTTTAAACATGATGTCCCAGTGGCCTTCAAACCGAAAAATACATTACGGTAAAGTCTGGTTCATCCCAAAGATCCGGTCCCCTGGCACTAACAGAGTAACATTGTGTATGCTGTGCCAGGAGGATTGTGATCAGCTATACATCAGGAAAACAAAGCAGCCACTAGCCAAAAGGATGGCCCAACATAGAAGAGCAACATCATCAGGTCAAGACTCTGCAGTTTACTCACATCTGCAGGCCAGCAGTCACTCTTTCAGTGATGAAGATGTATACATCCTTGATAGAAAAGAACATTGGTTCAAGAGAGGAGTAAAGGAAGCCATCTTTGTGAACAGAACTCGGCCATCAAACAGGGGCGGAGGCCTCCATGTCCAACTCTCACTCTCTTATAGTGCTGTTATTGTGAGTATCACTCTGTGAATAGCAAGCAGACATCAGGACACTAACAATTGGTCATTAGGCTGATGGTCCTTCTTTTGCATGTGAACAAATAGTTTCGGGTGTCATTAGCAACTGGTTGATTCACTATCTGGAGGTGCTATTTATTAGACTGAGTTTGCTTGCAGCTCCTCAGACTGAAGAAGTCTTTTTGATAAGACGAAACATTTTCAACAAAGAACCCGTCCAGAGGACTTGACTCAAACTTGTTAGACACATGATATTAGACTCAGAATGCACCAAATCACACCAATTTTTAAATGCTTTTTGGGGGGGAAATGCCCTCGGTCCCATAGCTAGTCCACCTTTTATTTGAATTGAATAGCCTTCTACTATTGTGAAGGGGGAAACCACTGTACACATTTATACTTTTTGTTGATTTTTTTAAAGCTAATCTAGTTTTAAGCAAACATAGTTTAGAATGTTTGTACTCCTTGTTCTTTAAGTAGATTTTCACAGCTTTAAGGGACAAAATCTTTGACAAACTACCATAGTCTAGCAAAACAAGGTTGTGCATTCTGTGGATGTTCTGAGTATTACCTGATTTTTAGTCTTAATTTTATTTTTTTTACAAAATTCTAGACAGCTCTGATGACAGTGTTCTACTACTATATTGCGTCTCAGTGAGCAATGTTCTCCTTAAAACTTAAGAAATACAAAGCAGGTAAGTGACAAGTATTAAATATCTTCAAGTTGATTCATTTGAATGAGCCATCAAATTAGTCAAATTCTCTATAGTTAACATGGTCAATTACTTCGAAGTGTTTAAATTTGATTGTAGACACATAAAAGAGCCTAATATGAAAAACTACCTCTGTTGGAACAAAACTTTATTTCCCCCCACATACTGTCTTTGACTAGGGATGTGCAATGATTTTCAAATACATATAGCCTAGTTAAAATTGGAAAATTCAAAGAATTAATGCAAACATCACAACCATCTCTTTCTCTTTCATCTTGGTGGATTGTTCTTTTTCAACACAACAAACTACTGTCAAGCAATTGCCCAAAAGAAAAAAAGAAAAGCAAAACAACTTAGAGTGTCCCATCGTAGTTTATTTTGAAAGAATTTTAAAGTGAAAACTATGGAACAGGTGAGCTCAGCTTTACTTTCAGAATATGTGCACTCCCTCCATGCTGATCTATTGGACTGAATAAAATGAAAAAATGTAAAAATTCCCGGCTAGCAAAATTTGCAGCAACACACGTCAACTGTGTGTCTTAAGTATTGGGGGGGAAAAAAATCAAATAATTAGTAGCGCATTCAAAGAGTGGTTTTGCTTGAAATGCCCATCCCTATCTGTGATACAAGTTTTAAAAGTATTCTTGCTTTTTACTGTCAGATTACTGAAGTTACAGTAAAATAGTAGAGTATAAGTTATATTAGAACGTAGACAGAAATGTGTCACCAAGTGTAGTTGTTTCCCTCACTGTCTGACATCAGCACAGACTGATGCATGCCAAAAGATTCATTATGCTTGATTTATAGCTTACACAGAATTTTTTTTTATGTTCTAACAAACTGTTACAGCCTGCAGAACATATTTACACAGATGCACTAACAGGTAATGAAGCTGATGTCCTGCAGTTCAGATACAGAAGATGAGAAGTACATGTGTACCTGAAGTGACATTCAGCTGTGAAGCCTTTAGTGTAAATATGTAAAAAGAAAACTAATTATATGCATACATTAAAATAAAATAAAACAGACTCATGAAAGTGCTCACATAGATGCATGCATCATCTCCTGACAAGATCAGGTTACAGGAGTGAAGCTTGTCCTTTTTAGCAGTGGGAGATTTGCTTACATTGAAGCCTGAGGCCATCACCACATCCTGTAAGAAAACTCAAGATTAACAACAGCAGACAAGAAATAACAGATTACAACTGAGAGAGCCCAGACAGATAAATACATATCTGTCTTCCCAAAAGGCAGACAGATTGAAGCAGCAGATGTTGCATCCTTGGAGAACATTAAGCAAGATGTCACAACAAGCCACAGATGATAAGATGGTGTGAAAAGTAAAGATTGTCTTATGTTTGGCCTATCAGTTGCCCTCGAAACGACTTTAAAGCCCCCACTCAGGACTGACAAAGGGACAGCAGATTATCTGAATAATTATGTTAAGGAAACACGTATCCTGACAAGACCTCTGCTTTGCCGCTAACTGCAGCAGCAGTTGAGCTACGACTTCCTGCATTCAGCAGACTTTACAGAGCTTTGACTTCTATTAAGAAAGCTCTGAAAGGAACCTAAAACATAGTGAGATGCTGCCTAGGAGGATTATCCCTGAAGTGTACACTTTGGCCTCCTGAGACACAGATGGGTTCAACTCCTGTCAACACCTTCACACAGATTCTCACTGTGCAGAGATATGTCAGTATCGGAATGTGAAGTGTCACAGTGAGCTGAAGAAGGCAGTTTAAGTCACTGTTTGGAGTTTCAGACATGAAAAGGTGCCACGAGTCCTGACACATGAAAGAACAAGTTGACTGAGAAAATAAAAAGGAGCTAATCCTCATCCATCCTTTAAAGCTTACTTTAAAGCAATATTTATTCATTTTCAATTCTAGGTTGTTCTGTTACACGTGTTTACTACGATAACAACTTCTACAGTTAAAAATAAGAAGTAAATCAGTTTCACAAAGAGACTTTAGTTTTTTTTCTTTTTTACCAGCATGTAACTTGGTCCTAGATTTGTCCATTCTAAGCAATTTCACAAAAAATAAAGACGCAGATTATTCATGTGAAACAATGCCCAACTTTGAACTTAGACCTGTAATGGCATGGTAACACTAAGGGGTACCAGTTTATAAAATTTTGGAAACAATGGCAATTTTTTAAAAACTCAAAAGAATTAAACAGAAGGTGCAAAAACAACAGGTAAGCTGAGAGTGTACTGTATGTGCAAAGTTTTGTATATACTTCAACACCCATCTCTGAATTCCTGAAATAAAACATCAGATTGTTTTCCATTCCTCAAGGTGAAAATGTTCTGGTAGATGAAAGGAGTGGATCTGGTAGCTTTAAGTTTGAAGAGGGTTTTAGTTACAAAGGGTAAATCAATCTTAATCAAAAGAGATAAGAGCTTAACTTTATGACAGTTTAAACCAGATATTTGCATACAAAGATAAAAAGACAAAACCATTTTTTCTCTCTGTCTAACATTAAATCAGACTAAACCTTTCCTGTTTTAGGTCAGTTACAATTCCCCAAATCATTGATATTTGCTAAATTCTAGAAAATTGACAAATATTTTTTTAGAAAAAAATAATTCTCTTAAAAGTCAAAAGAGCTAGCCAGAGGTGCCCTGACTGCCATAAGGTACCGGGATGAGATCCTCAGACCCATTGTGAGACCATATGCTGG
>JAOXNZ010000064.1:1328461-1340967 GCA_028566095.1 Kryptolebias brasiliensis | reverse complement strand
ATCCAAAAAAGGTTAAAAACAAAAGCAACTGGACTTCTATTCTGTAGTTGAAGACGTTTCACTTCTCCTCGGATGAGAAGCGAAACGTCTTCAACTACAGAATTGATGTCACGGTTATTAAGGTACTGTGGAAGTCAGCAGAAAGAGACGAAAAGTACTTTTGAGTCTTGCTTTATTTTCAATGTCTTCCAACAATAACCAGAAAAATAGAATGGGGGAACAACAGTACAGCCTCTCTTCCTCCTTTTTGTCTCTCCTTTCCGCTCTCTCCCCTTCACAATAAGGGCCTACATTCTGGTGTGAAATATATACAAATGTTAGTGTCTGCCCCACAGTACTAACTATTGATAACTATTAGACAGAACATCCCTTCAAAGTTGACTGGACTGTCTCTTTGATAATGCTAGCTACAAGAACAATTATTACACAAAACTCTATGTGAAGGAATGTATTTCATTTCCCATGGGTAAAGAGTTAAAATTAATGCATTATTAAATAAATAAATAAATCCTTATTAATAAATAAACTATTTATCAATTGTTTAACTGAAGGAAATATAAAGCTATATGAATGAACAAATAATTAGTTAAATAATACCATACTAATGCAAATTGAAGTATTTTACAGTTTATTACAAATATAAACATTTGTGAAGTATGTAAAATATATAAGAACTGTAAACAATGCCAAATATTTTAGCCAAAACTTGCATTCACATCATCTGTTATATTTAATTATTTTTTGTTTTATTAATATTTTCCACTCTAGGTTACAGCAGTTACCACAAGTGTATCACATAGTTAAAGGGGACCTATTATGCAAAATTCACTTTTTCCATCTTTTTGTACTTCCATTTGGGTATCTACTGCTTCTAGAAACAGTCCAAGCGCAAAAAAAAAAACACCCAGACGATTTTTGGCAATAAGTAAATGTTTTCTGGTGTCTGCAAAACGACCTGTTTCAAAAGCCTCATGATTGTTGCGTCACAATCCCCGTTACCTAGCAACCCCAAGCCGAGCCCAGCCCCGAGCCCAGCAACCCAAGTGGAGCTCCACCCACTTCATTACAAGAAGACCATCATGTTTGTTCAGCTGGTTTTACCGCTTCACAATGTCTGCTAGAAAAGGAAAATGTTTTGTTGTTGGCTGCGATATAGAACATGTGTCTATATTGCCGGTGTCCCAACCTACTACCAGTCGGGTTTTGGACCCACTTATTGCCGCTCTCCTACTTGACAAATGTCAGTTCAGAACCGCTAAGTGCCCCTGTCCCAAAGTCAGACTCCTCAGAGTTTGAATTAATAATGTTATAAATGTCTGTCAGATCCGCAGAGTGAGTTTTTATATTTTGAGATGGGACACTGAGTTAGGAGGGCGTGGCCAACAGCAGCTTATTTGCATAATAGTGATGTAGCTCTAAAACTGCTCATTCTGAAATGAGCTCAAAACAGGCAGAACTGATAGAGAATGATTTTGTGTATTAAATATAATGAACATGTTTTGTATAGCCCACAGACCTATCCTAACTTGTTCGAGGAAGCATAATAGGTCCCCTTTAAACACAATCTGAGCTACAGCATAACAGGCCTGACTGATCTTTTGCATGTTGGTGCATTTGTTTTAAATAGTAATTACTAAGTTATGGTTTATTTAATGTCCTGCTTTATTTATTTGGTTCACAGTTTATGCTATTGCAGCGCTTGCTGTGGTCTGCAGGTCCCTGCCAGATCATCTGCAGCCATCAAATCTGTGTTCCAGCATTCTCAGCCACATGTTCGTGACTCAATTTCTGTTTTTTCTGACTCTGCCTCTTGTTTTGTCCCAGTGGATCTGTAAGTGGATTTCATGTGCCTGACCATTGCCTGCTCTAGACATTATGTTGTTGGAGTTTGGATCTCGTATTGTTTTATGTTCATTTTTTCAAGAGATTGGATTGGGTTTTGTCACTTGTTAGTCTTTTGGATTAAGGATGGTGATTTTGGAATTCTGCCTGCCTGCCAGTTAAAATCCTCTCTCGCTGCCTCTCCCTTGATATTGACCCTTTTATTCAAACCTCACACCATTCTGTCATCATCATTGCCAAGACTCATCTTGTCGTCATCCTCTTCTTCACCTACACTTATACTCACCCTGCCTCTTCATTTTCCTCGTTGGTACTCTCCTACTGACACCCTGCCTCTTGCCTTCTGGGGACTTTTTTCCTTGTCTCCTATCCAAGTTACCAAACTGTCTCATGCCTTCATCTGCTCAAGTCAGCCCAAACCTTATCAGTTAAACTGCCAAGTGAGTGTCAATAATCACCTGCCAAGTCATCCTTTTCTAGTTATTGCTCACTCACCATTTCTTGGAAGGTCCCAACTCTGAGCCAGCAATTCAAACACAGTAAGTATCTCTTTTTTCATTGTCTAGTGCAGTGGTTCTCAACTGGTCTCTCTTCGAGACACACCATCACTCCTTAATGTCAAGTTAAGTCCAATTTGAAAAAAAATTTCACCTTCTCTAATTTATTGAATAAAGAGAAGGTGCATGATTAAACCAGAGGTAATAAAAAAATGTCACAATAAGCCAAAAAATTTTTTATGATAAACCAAAACGACCAGAGGATATGCTAGAGAAGGGAATATTTCCTTTTAGCTCAATTAGCAGATTTTTTTTTAAAATTTAAAATCAAAACTCTCCACTTAAGTAACTTCAGCCATTTTTGACAGACTCAACAAAGCTTTCATGCACAAACATGAAATATTACTACTGAGACGTAGTCCAAACTAAGACTGAAAATATGTAGCTGTGGCAGAGTACCTACCCATTGAATAAATAACCAACAATGTCTTATTAAAATTATTCATTCACTTATTCAAGGATTAACCACAAGGCTAACATAACAATCAAAATGTTTTTGTTTTTCTTAACATTTTTTCGGTCCAGGCAAACGCTTGCAACCCATTGAAAATTCACTTTTCGAATTACCGGTTTAGAGGAAAATATAAATCACACTACCTCTCAGTGAACCTTGTCACACAGCAGAAAAACATCAATGATTCCCCAATTGTCATAGACTCTTCACATTCAAAAATAAATTTATTAAACCTTTCTTGGTGTCTGATGTAAATGTAAAATCAGGTCCAGCTAAAAAAAAAAAAAAAAATGGTTAATTACAGGTAAATCTACATAATATTCTGTTAATGCTGATTTCATTACCAGTTGGAGTTTATATCTGAAGTTTTTTTAAAGTGTGTTTGTAATAAAACATGTCAAACATTAAATATGACTAGTAATATTTTCTTGATACTATAATTCATAATTTAAGACTTATCATTGATGTGCCAATTGGCCTATGGTGTCACAGTCTGCCTGTTCTAGCCACGCCTCCTCAGTGTCCACCTCTGCAATCTCCATGATTTGTCTCACCTGTCTTCTGCCATTCATATAGCCTCCGGTTGCCAAGATCAAGTGCCAGATCATTGAACGGTTCGCCAAGTAGATGTCCAACGTTTTCTCCAAGCCATTGTCTGATCTCTCGTCCATGACCCCTTGCCTTGTCCTCGACCCTCAACTCTCGCCTGACCCACGCCTGGTACTTCTGCGGACTCTGACTCCTGGCTCCCGACCTCGCTTCTGCTCACGGGACTACGCCCTTGGGTTTGTGATTTGGATTTGTGTTCTGCTCTCTGCTTCCTCGGCTCTGACCACTGCTTCGTACCTGGACTCTCCCAACGTGTCTGTCCCTGTGACCAGTAACCTGACTGCCTTCCTGCCAGCCAACAGCGACGTCGCCTGTTTGCTGATTCCACCAATCGCACGAGGATCGTGCCAACCCGGAAGTGCTCCATTCTTTCTGGTACTGGTTCACCAAATAAAGATCTTAAACTTTGCTCTGTGTCTGTCTGCCCTGAATCCTAGAGCCGATCCTTGTCATATGGTCACGGCCCCTAGAGCGTGGCCCAGCTGTGGTAGGTGTCCTTCTTTTTCTCTGCATGAAATGTGGTAACCCTGTGGACTTGTGGTGCTTTCATGTATAATAATAATACATATTGGCATTTGTATTCTTCTTGTTAGCACTGCCTATCAGTAGTGTGTTCTTTTGTGTTTTTGGAAAATGTACTAAATGCAACATTGCTCACAGTATCATGTGGTTGCATATTGTGGCATTGGAGAATATGCTACATTGTAAGAGCACCTGTAGTGTTTTTTTGTTTTTTTTTATCATGGTTGTGGTCATATATGTATCAATATAGGACTAACACTTTATTTTTCACATTTTGAATGTAGCTGAATCTAAAAAGATTTTTAAACCATGCAAACATAATATTTTTCTGTGTCCTCATGTGACATTCTTTTTTAAAAATATCAAAAAGTAGTAAAGGTGGCTTGGTGAAAAGTAACAGCATATGGAACCAAGACACTTTACGATGAGACTGTGGACAGTGACTATTTTTCATCATTTTTTCCAATTTCCTCTCACAACTATAGCTGCTCCAGAATCCTACAGCTTGTCTTTTTCACAAATATGAAAAGATGAGCACATCTGCCATCTGTACATGCTTCACTTCATTGGCTCCTTGTTTGTTTCAGAATTGATTTTAAAGTTTAATTATAGACCTTTAAAGCACTTAAAGGTCAAGCTTATTCATATGTCTCCAAGAGACATCATTAAAATAAACCTTAATGCACCTTTCAAGTAACTTAGGTCTACTGATCATTTTCTCTAAGTCGTCCCAAGGTCTAGGTTGGCAGACGGAGGACACCTCGGCCATTTGCAGTCAGAGCTCCTAACTTCTAACTTGGAACCATAAGGTCCTACATGTTAGGCAGGCTCCAGCAATGCCTATTTTAATATTTTATAGCTTTAATTATTGTAGTTTTTTGTTTGTTTGTTTTTGTTGTTTGTCCTACTAGTTTTACAGCACTTTGAATAATAGCAGTTGTTTTAAATATGTCTGGAATCAATTTGGAACTTTAAAGCCAAACCAAACAAATTACTAAATGAATGAAAAACCAGAAAACAAGCACATCCTCAGTTTTTGGATTTTACCTTGTTAAGAGCAATGCAATAAGTCTTTAGTCATTTTTTCTGTCGTTCCTCTCTAAATAGTACTTTGAAGTAAAAATATTTTGGACATATAAGCAGTAGGTCTTGCCAATCATTTCACTACTGTTTAGTAATAGTATCGAAGTCCAGAAAGGATGTTTAAGGAGGTTTTTATTTATATTTTCAGGAAGATGTGTCTGTAAAATGAGATTCTAAAAACCTTAAACTTACACCAGATACTGATGACCAAACTATCCTACTCTAGTAGGAAGCAAAATGACTCGATTAAAGCTCACCAGCTTTTCCGCATAAACACGCCCACATTAACTTCTGACCAATCACAAAATACTTGGCGCAAACCCCTGTACAAAAAAGTTTGACAATTTGCTTCGACCAGCTGGGGTTTGAGAGGACAGGAAACAGACACAGACAAACAGAATGACTAGTCCATATGCAGTTTTTATTGGAAGAAATACAAGAAGCTCCTCCCTGGGCTGCCACCTTATCATGGTGAAGGGGTTTGAGTGTCCCAAGGATCCTAGGAGCTATGCTGTCAGGGGCTTCATGCCTCTGGTAGGGTCACCCATGGCAAACAGGTCCTAGGTGAGGGATCAGACAAAGTGCAGCCCAAAGACCCCTTATGATGAGTGACAATTTTGGATTCAGTGTTCCCTCGCCCGGGGCCCCACTCTGGAGGGAGGGGCCAAAGGGGTCGGGTGCAATGTGGATTGGGTAGTGGCCAAAGGCGGGGACCTTGGCGGTTTGATCCTTGGCTACAGAAGCTGGCTCTTGGGACGTGGAATGTCACCTCTCTGGTGGGGAAGGAGACTGAGCTGGTGTGTGAGGTCGAGATATAGTCGGACTCACCTTGACCCACGGCTCTGGCTCTGGAACCAGTCTCTTTGAGAGGGGTTGGACACTCTTTCACTCTGGAATTGCCCCTGTTGAGAGACACCGGGCCGGAGTGGGCATACTTGTTGCCCCCATCTTGGTGCCTGTACGTTGGGGTTCACCCTGGTGAACATGAGGGTAGCCTCCCTCCACCTACTTGTGGGGGGGTTGGGTTCTGACTGTTGTTTGTGCTTATGCACCTAACAGCAGTTTAGATTGCCCACCCTTTTTGGAGTCCTTAGAGTGGGTGCTAGAGAACGCTCCTCATAGGGACTTCCTTGTTCTACTGGGGGACCTCAACGCTCACGTGGGCAATGACAGTGAGACCTGGAGAGGTGTGGTTGGGAGGAACAGCCCCCCTCATCTGAACCCGAGTGGTGTTTTGTTATTGAACTTCTGTGCTTGTCATGGATTGTCCATAATGAACACCATGTTCAGGCATAAGGATGTTCATATGTGCTCTTGGCACCAGGACACTTTAGGCCGCAGTTCGATGATTGACTTTGTTGTCGTTTCATCTGATCTGCGGCCACATGTCTTGGAGACTCGGGTGAAGAGAGGGGCGAAGCTGTCAACTGACCACTACTTGGTGGTGAGTTCGCTCCAATGATGGGGGAGGATGCCGGTCAGACCTGGCAGGCCCAAACATATTGTGAGGGTCTGCTGGCAACGTCTGGCGGAGTCCACTGTGAGATGTAGCTTCAACTCCCACCTCTGGCAGAGCTTTGAACACGTCCCGGAGGCGGGGGACATTGAGTCTGAGTGGGCCATGTTCCGTGCCTCTATTGTCGAGGCAGCAGACCGAAGCTGTGGCCGCAAGGTTGTCGGTGCCTGTCCTGGTGACAACCCCCGAACCCTCTGGTGGACACCGGCGGTGAGGGCTGCTGTCAGGCTGAAGAAGGAGTCCTATCAGGTTCTTTTGGCCTGTGTGACCCCGGAAGCAGTTGATGGGTACCGGCAATCCAAGCAGAATCCGGCTTGGGTGGTTGCTGAGGCAAAAACTTGGGCGTGGGAGGAGTTCGGAGAGGCCATGGAGAACGACTTGCATATGGCTACAAGGCGATTCTGGTTCACCATTCGGCATCTCGGGGGGGGGAAGTGGTGCACCATCAACACTGTTTATGGTGGGGATGGTGTGCTGCTGACCTCAACTTGGTCGCCCTATTTAAAAAGGGGGACCTCAAAGGGTGTTCCAACTATAGAGGGATCACACTCCTGAACCTCCCTGGTAAGGTCTATTCAGGGGTTCTAGAGAGGAGGGTCCGCCGGATAATCGAATCTCGGATTCAAGAAGACCAGTGTGGTTTTCGTCCTAGTTGTGGAACACTGGACCAGCTCTACACCCTCAGCAGGGTACTGGAGGGTGCATGGGAGTTCACCTAACCAGTCTACATGTGCTTTGTGAACTTGGAGAAGGCGTTCGACCGTGTCCCTCAGGGAGTTCTGTGGGGGGTACTCCGGGAATATGGGGTACCAGGCCCTTTGATATGGGCTGTTAGGTCCCTGTATGTGGTCCTTTTGCCTTCATCAAGTCATGATCTCCAGCTTTTGCTGGGTCAGTTCGCAGCCGAGTGTGAAGCGGCCAGGATGAGGATCAGTGCCTCCAAATCCGCGACCATGTTCTTGAGCAGGAAAAGGGTAGTGTGCTTTCTCCAGGTCGGGGAAGGGATCCTGCCCCAAGTGGAGGGGTTTAAGTATCTTGGGGTCTTGTTCACGAATGAGGGAAAAATGGAGCGTGAGATCGATAGGCGGAATGGTGCTGCATCTGCAGTGATGTGGGCATTGTACCAACCTGTCATGGTGAAAAGAGAGCTGAGCCAAAAGGTGAAGCTCTCGATTTACCGGTCGATCTACGTTCGTACCCTCATCTATGGTCACAAGCTTTGGGTAGTGACCGAAAGAACGAGATTGTGAATACAAGCGGCCAAAATTAGTTTTCTCCGCAGGGTGTCTGGACTCTCCCTTAGAAACAGAGTGAGAAGCTCAGTTATCCTGGAAGGGCTCAGAGTAGAGCTGCTGCTTCTCCACATCGAGAGGAGCCAGTTGAGGTGGCTTGGGCATCTGGTTAAGATGCGTCCTGAACGCCTCCCTGGTGAGAATTTGTCCTCCAGCAGTCGAAGCCTATAAGCAGCATAACTAAGGGATAGCTCAGGAAACCTAAGCCATCCCTAACTATAGGATTTATCAAAAAGGCAAGTCTTCGGCCTAGTCATAAAAGTAGACAGGGTGTCAGCCTCATGGAGAGAAACTGGAAGTTGGTACCACAAGAGCGGAGTCTAACGGAAAACTCTGCCTCCCATTTTACTTTTAGAAACTCTAGGAACCACAAGTAAACCTGCACTCTGAGAGCAAAGGGCTCTGTTAGGAAAATATGGAAGAATAAGATCTTTTATATAAGATGGAGCTTGGTTGTTGAGAACTTTCTTTTAGGATTTGTTTTTATTCCATTTTTGTGATAAAGCTTATCTTTTATTCAGTTCTGGATCCTTGGTTACCATTTCGCCTTCTCTACTTGATACAAAAGAACCTCCATGTTACCTTGTTACATATACAGTTCAGAAACATTTCCACAGGCTAACAAACGGGCTGGTTTAAATGGACTGAAGTAATTGCAGTAAAATAAACTGTTTATATTAACAAATCTATCTATTCAAAACTGTATGCTAGAACATTATTAGAATTACAGCCATCCCACTCCCCCTGTTACAGTGAAGCAGCAGATAAAACGAGTGTTGATAAAACATTGTTATACTGTTTACACAGTTCATTATGTGTTGTGACAAGAAAGCATTTTATCATATTTAAGACATCTACAATGGTTATTCATTAGTAAAATGTAACCATTAGCTCAGTATCACCTGCTGCCAAAGTCAAAAGGCAATAGTGTTTTTCCCTGTGTCTGTGTGTGTGTCTGTACTGTTAGTAAAATATCTCATGAAGTACTGGATCTACAACTGATTAACCATTGGACTTGACCCAATTCTACATGGCTGCCACAGCTAAACCGCTAAAGATTTGACCAAAACAGCTATAACTCTGTCCATTCTCAACATAAATTCATGTCTGACATGGGTAGCTTTTTGAGAAATTAAATGGAAAGTGAAACAAAACTCAAATTACAGGCTCAGCGTTCCTTGAAGGAATGCCTATCGCCCACCACCTTTAATGCTAGCGTTTTAGACGAAGATTATCTTATGTTGACAAATGATGGCATTGTAGTTGTCTAGGTCAAACTTTGAAAATAACAGTATGCACAATCTCATGTGATATTGCAATACCACACTTCTGTAAATGGCTTTCAGCTACTACCACACCAAACTTTAGCTCTATTTGTAAAATTTACTGAGGCAGAGCCATTTTTGTGCAGTTTTCAGCAGAGTTGTTGCGTAATGATAATGCTGATTTTCTCACCCTGAAACCCAGTTTTGGAAAATACCATTTAGGGGCTCCTAAAACACTGTTCCTGAGTGGACAAAGCCTTAGTTTGATAAATAATCAGTGTGAGTCCACAGGTTTTGTCTAATGTTGGCCATGTTGCTGGATGAGCAAAGTTAGACAAAGTGAAACAGAACAGTCACACTTCAACTCATCCATAGTTACAATTTTAACTTTAAAAAGACGTGTACCACAAGTTTCTACTTTAAAACAAGCAAGTATAATGTATTACTGAATTATACAACTCTTTATTCAGCTGTTTTCTCTATATCAGATCTGATGCAAATATTTAAATGTAACACCTAAAAACATACTAAAAGTCATATTTTTTCTTGTTGAACTCATGACACTTAAATGTGTTAGGGTTAGGTTTAGAATCTTCACTTAATATATTTTCTGTAGATTTGCAACACAAAAAAGCCAAAAAATCTCTAAAACCACTTTCAAGCTATTGGAAAACTTTGGTTTTGGTTATTTGGTCTCAACGGGCTTTCAGTCATAGAGAAATTGTAACTCTGAAAAAGTTTGAACTGTGATTTTAATTGATAAAACAATTGTTGCACCAAAAATGTTAGACTTATCATATAAAGTATATCTCATAGTAGTATCTCCCTGGGCTGCAACTGTTGACAACTACTGTTGACAACTAGTTGGCAAACATCATTTACGAGGAAATTTCCAAAATGTCTCAATGTCAGGATTTGTGTTTTCTTCAAGTTTCTTTTTGGATATAGATTGATTGTTTTTTTGTGTGTTTTCTGTACCTCTGTTTTCATTCTGGTTAATCCTGTGTTTAGTTTAATATTAAGTTCTTGTGTGTTGGGTTTTATTTTCTCTTGTGTTTCTTTAGTTTTATTTCGGTTCTTGTGATCTGTTTTGTCCTTCCCCTGTTGTGTAGTCTTCCCCCTGTACTCTTTGTGTTCCTGTCATTATTCACCTGTTCTCAGCCCATTGCTAGTTTGCCTGCCACGCCCATCCAAAGTTAGTAATTACTCACCTGTGTCCACTTCCCAAATCATTATCTTCCTTTGAAACCTGTTCATGTTTTCCACTTACTCACCGGTTTGTTTTTGCTGTCATGCACTGATCGGGTTTCCTCGTGTCTCGTCCCTCATGTTCTCAGCAACTGGATTTTGTAAGTTTTTGCTTTTTGGTTTTCTGTTTTCTTTTTAAAAATATTTTTTTCTTTAGTTAATTTAAGATGAGTCTGCATTCGGGGTTCATTTCACTCCAACCTGACACTCAAAATGTTTTTGGGGGTTTCTTGTACAAGTTGCAGAGGCTTGCACAGACTTGTCACAAGTGTCTCAAACTTACTCAATTTAGTTTCCATAAATATAAACATAGCTGTATTTTGACACCAGCATATGAGTTCTCCTAATGACATAAAACACCTGAGGCTACAACCCCAAATGTCCAGGTCTAAAAACCACATCAATGATAAATAATACACTAATTATTTAAAAAGTGGTCCAATCTGCCTATTTGCAAATCTATCTAAAAATCTACGAACACATTCAGATTTTACAACATCTTTAGTTATGCATCACTGTTAGATCTGCAAAGAGTGAAACTTCACCCTTATTTCTTTTAGCACATTGCCTTGGCACTCTTTGAAGGATGCAAATTATTCAGCGTATCAGTGTGATTTTTCACGTTACTAACCCAAATTAATATTTGGAATCAGCTTAAATAAATGTGTAATCAGACCTTTTATAAAACTTAGAAAATATTTTGGTTTTAATAATTGGTTTTATAACTCAAAGAAAGCAGAAACACATTAAACTGACCCTAAAGAGTATGTTGGATTAATGGACTTGCAGAGTATGTTTTATCAAAAACAAATGTTTTTCACCACATTCATAGTCTAGATTCCCTGAACAGCACACCGAGAATAACGTTAACATTGTGTGTTATTTATATACAGCACCGGTTTAAATCAACTTCTAACATCAAAGCACTTTGAAGAAAATATTGACTAGTAAGCTTTAATAACTACAACATTCAGTCAAATAATTATGTAATCCAATTCACTCACTTTAAAGCAGTATCTAACTGAACTGTGACTATTGTAGAGTCAAAATTGCAGGAAAGTTGCAAGAAAATACACAGTGTCACTAGTTTAGAGTGTACGAGCTGTGCTGCATTTTGGCCTATTTTTGTGTGCATAATTTACGAAACTGTATTCTAGGCCATGCACATTGTTTTGTTACCCACACTCCACCCATACTGTACCCACTTCAGCCCACTTTGTACCCACCGTGGCAGCTGCCCTGATGTTTATGATTTAATCTATTGGAATACACTTTTGAAATGTAAATACGCAGATTTGGACCAGTTTAAAAAGAAAATAATTATTAGTGTGGTAGACCTTAGAGGTCAGCTAATATGGGGTTTTCTATGGCCAATGCCAATACCAATATTTAGAAATCAGTGATTATACCATGCCAGTACTCTCTTACTGACTTCCGCCAAGGAGATATGTTTTTGGAGGTGTTTGTTTGTTTGTTTTGCCTGTGCACAAGATTACTCAAAAAGTAATGACAATTTTGATGAAATTTTCAGGAATCACGATCTGGGTTCTACAATTTTTTTTTAATGACTGTATTCCCTGGGTTGTGTGGGTGTTCTTCTCACCTATCTACTCCAGGGTGTGATTGGCAGGTGGAGCCTCCAGCTGGTACTCATTTGGAGTCATAGAGGAGCAGTATTTAGAGGAGCGGGTTCCCTGACACAGATGCCAGACGGTTAACTTACAACCAGTGGTAACTAGTCAGTCAGTTGTCTTGACTAACCTTTTTGAAAGAAACCTCTGTTTGAACCCGGTTTACCTCCTGTCCTCTCTGTGTCTCCCTTCAGCCTTGCTCCTGTTGAGAAGTCCCTGGATTCTGTTCCCTCGTTGCCTCGGCCACGCTTCGGGCCTCCTCCTCTGACTCCCTTCCGCTCCTCTGCTGCTCTTTTGGACCACCCAGCTGGACCTCGGCCCCAGCCCTCATCTGTCTGTCCACCCTCTTACCATCTACCTCCGACCACTACAGATTAAACATGAACTTGGATCCTCATTCCCCCCCCCCCACTCAACACCCAGTCAACCTCAAACCCTGGGAATCCACTTACACCCCCCCACCCCGCCATAAAAAGACATGCATTTT